>JAQFYG010001891.1:0-16800 GCA_034694325.1 Entomobrya corticalis
TATATGCATGCATTTTGTAACTTTTTCGTCAACAACAACATCTCTTGTTCTTAATCCTCTTTCTTGTCATCTTGACTCTCCTTGTCATCGAGTCCTCGAAGATGAGATGAATCAGAAAAGATGCTGCTTTGTTAGTTTTCTCATAATTTTCATTTAAAAGGAAAGTCACTGGAAAGTGCAGCGGAAGCTCTTCTGTCCTCTGTAAAGAATTAACTTCAAAATATGCAGTAAAGAAAGACGATTATTGGCTGTCAGTTGACATCACGCCATGTGGGATTTATTTGATATCCTACTTTTATCCTTTCTCTCTGTGATTGTCTGTACTTAAAAATAATATTATTTATTCACTTTTTATGATTAGCAAGCATTCATCTGTGAAGGGTGATAGCGCAGCAACAGAGTTGTTGATAATGATGTTTTTGATTCATAAACGTCATAAACGTAGTAATAGTGTGCCGTTGTATTATGGCTTGTACGTGCCATCATGCCATGAAGTCACAGACTGATGCGATGGGAGTTTAAGAGGTCATTTTATATCCGTATTTTGATCCTATTTTTCTGTTTGAGTGCAAATATTATAACCTTTTATGCTAACCTCTAATGTCCATGTTATATGAAAATATAAAAAATATAGATTTTATTATAATAGGTAAACTTTCACAGGCTCAATAAACAAACCAAGATTCTCATATTTTATGTTAAATAGCAAAATAAATTACATCTATACAGACAATACGAAATACAAACTGAACCTCTTATACATACTATTTTTAGCACCAATTGGTTGTTTTTTAATAAAAATTTACAGTTAATGTTCATATGCTGGGGAGGTGAGCTTCTAGTCAAGCATTGCAAACGACGCGTGTTTACTTATATTCTGTACAACGAAAAGAGATTAAAAGATGATATTGTAAGTAGGTAGTTAAAATAGTAGTAATGGCATAAGCTACTATTTTACTACTTCAATACTATTGTACTTAATCACTTAATTTTGTAAACAGTTTTTCATTTACTTCTAGATTTCTCATTAGACTCATTTCAGGCCATATCGGATAAGTAGTAAAAGGACTAAAATAGGAATTAATTCTTTGCAAATGTGGGACATTTTCTGTTTAGGATTTAAAAAATATTGCTTGCGTATAGTACATTTTAAAAACAACAAATATGTTAATGTGTGCGTTTTATCTTCGTTACCAGACTCAAACGATTACCGTTCTTCCACATAAAAAACATTTTTAGACATTCATAGAACCAGATACGTTACAGATCACATCTACTTTACTTTTTCTAGTAATTGAATGAAATGTGTATAAGTAACGAATCACACCTTATAACTTGCAACAATGTGTTCATAGACCAAAGTTCCTGTGTATTAATCCATGCAATAAGTCCAAACGTTAGCTCACAGATACATAATATTATCCAGCCAGCTATAATATACTTATTTGCTGTTGCATCACTTTCCATACAGTATTTTATAACCATGATGCAATTCCATAAATGAAATGGCATTGTTATTTCTTCATCTCCAACAATCTTTGTGGACTTTGCACTTTGCCCCTGAGTTGACTATTACGATGATCTGTGTTTGTTATGAAGCTGCTCTGTAATTTGCTGCATTTAAACACGCACACAATATTACCTACTTTAGTTTTGGTCGACTTGTTTCTTATTTTTCATCACGCACCGATAAAAGCATATTGGATTTCAAGGTAAGCTGTCTATATATAGCAGTATATAAGTAGTGAATACACATCTTGACGTTAATAGCACGAGTATTGCGTATCCCACAAAATCTGATGGTGTATTTTGTTCTATTGAAAAAATGTCTGCACGCAGCATTCCATCAATCTGTGCACTGCAATGCAGGAGCATTAGTCATTTCATGTATAACGAACGATGATTACGTCAAACTGCAGTTATTCGAGGTTTTTAAAATAATACATTGAAAACTGTATGTATATTATTTTTAGAAATAATTGTTTATAGTAATGCTATTAGCTGTTTTCCTTAAAAGTCAACACTCGGTGCAGAGAACAAAAGAAAGTGCATGCATGAATCGGAAAAAGCCATTTAATTGTAAAGGGGGGAAAAAGATTATGAACGCCAAATGTTGAATGTTGAATAACATACGAATGGGATACGGAACTGGAAAATATGATTTTCTCAAAACGACATCACGTGACTCTGATTCCCATTTGCATGAATTGTTGCGTTGATAATACTCTAATAATGAAATGTACCTGCAGCACGTGTGCGATACTGGTTGTAATGAAAGCGCTGGAAAGCTAAAGTTAAGAACAAAGTCATACAGGAAAAAAACCATATAAAAACATCATTGTAAGGTAGGACAATTAACAGCGATTTCTTCTAATAGCGGTCAAACTTTATTTTCTTCTGTAAATAGGTATATATACTACTGCAAATACCCAGTATGAACTTCTTAAATGTATCTAACATTATGTATGAAGATATTATAATCATGATAATTTGATTTATATTACACTGAAGAACTTTGTGCACAGCCACGAAATATCTTCCATTCCATAAGCTACGTCACAAAGAACCAAATCGTCTGCACAAGCTGCAGCCTCTCCATTCGAAATTTTATGAATCGAGTCGAACGATGTCTTTATTATGATGACGACTGGCAAAAAGTTGAAGTAATCAATGATCCATGAATAATTTTTTTCCTCTGTTCAACGATATTTCTTTTGCAGATGCCTGATCACGCCAGCTATGAATGCAAGATATTTGCAGAATCTCCTGTGAGCCCAGTTGTGAACCCACCCGAATACGAGAAGATCAAGATATTGCGGCTGTTGCTCCTCAAAGAAAAGCATCCTGAGAAATGGGAATTGATTCGTAGTTTAGAATCTCGCGAGTCGATCAGAAGGCAGAATTTTGGTGCAGTCACCACAGACATTGCCCTGTATAAATTTATTAAGCAAGAATGCCATCTAACCCAATTTGATTTCGATGAGCTACATCACGTCGCTGGAGTAAGTTCCATTCATTCCTTTCCCGCAAACGCTCCAGAGTTTAACAGCAGCAGTAATAATAACAACAACAATTCGTCCAATCAAAATACACGGTAAGCTGTAGTAGAATCAAGAAAATTTGATGGTATTTGTACTCAACAACCTTCATAGAAGTGCATGTAATGAATCTAGAGGTTAAATGGATAAGTCAAAAGACGAAGTTGAATAAAGGAAATTGCAATCATGAATGTGCGCAATTCGTATTTATAGTGCCCCCTCTCATGTATTTCTTAATTAACTTTTCCCCGTTTGATTCACAGGTATGCATCATTACTTTTCTACTATGCCAGCCTCCTTTCACACGACTGTTTTCCCAACACTCGATATACCATTCACTCCATTCCAGGAAGAGGCTATAATATCGCAGTGGTCGCAACAAGGAATATTGGTGAAGGCGAGCCTGTCACCACTTCTTACGTTGATCCAACTCTTGGAACTTTGGAACGGCGAGAGATCCTCCGTGAAAGATATTACATTGCATGTTCCTGGTGAGTTCCTTTTATAATTGAAGCGCCTGGTTTAGCTTTTCCACGAGTAAATAATATAAAATTTTGATTTTTTAGTCGAAGATGCTCCGACCCCACAGAGTTCAACACATATTTCTCCGCAATCAAATGCAAAAATTTAGACTGTCACAATGGCTATTTATTGCCATTGTTCCCACTAGACCCAAATTCCGAATGGCGCTGCAATAAGAATTGCTGTGATAACAGTGGCACAAATGGAATGAAACCAGGAGGGTCCTGGGTTGCTAGTCTCATTCAAGAGGTGCGAAGTCAGTTATCAATGTCCCACAACTGGGAAGCCTTTGATGACATGCTGGAGAAGTACAAAACGACCGTCCTCCATCGAAATCACTATCTTGTCGTAGAAATGCAAGTGGAGCTGATAAAAATGATTGAAAAGTTTTTATACAAATTTGATGGAGCTCAGAGAATTCCGTTGGCGAAGAAGTTGGTGGAACTATCCCGAAATTGTTTGGCTGTGATAGATGTTGTGTACCCTGGTTGTAACACTTTCAGAGGTAAGTAGAGAGAATTGCTATACATATATATATCACGGCGCTAACAATAAATTTTCTTTACAAAGACATGCCAATAATTGTAATAACGAATGAAACAGAATACATCTATCAGGCTAATGGTAATTGTTTTTTTAAATATTTTACAGGACGCTTACTCTACTACCTTCACGAAGGCCTTCTTGCTCTTTGTCTGTCAAGAGCGAACGAGTGCGTTGACAAAACAGATCAGGAAATTGTTAGGAAATCGTGTAAAAAGCATTTTGCCGAAGTATTAGAATTGATCAGAGAGGCGAGAGAGATACTCTTGCTGGAACCTATGGGAAGCATAGACTGGAAAAAGGGAACACTTTTATCTACCGAGTCACCAAGAGTCAAATCCCTCATGTCATTTTTCAGTTTCAAGAATTGAATTTTGTACAACAATTCATCTTAAACTAATGTATTTTACAGTTATACACCATCACCAACGCAGAATTTTCTTCGAAATATGTTAAGTAGATAATTTATGTACTGATACACAGTTAGCTACTTTATATGTGAACTTCAATACCATTCCACACACCTTAAGCTCATACGTTCTCGAGCACTTAGGTAATTACTTTCTATATTATGCTCTCGGGCAAGAGATTTTTCTCCGAAAGGAGACTGCATTAAAATCCACGCCTCTTATCTATATAGTTCATAAGACTCGCCTCCCGGCTGAAAAATGGATTGCCCGGGCGGGACATTGAAGCATTAATAATTTTACTCCATGCATTTATTGTCAGCTTCAAGTCATCTTAACGAAACCCCATTATTTTACGGTTTCTTCTAGTGCCGGTTTTACATACTTCTTCTTCGTCTGTTCTTCCAATGTTAGCTATTAGAAAACTGCATTTAATGTATTTCAAAAAGATGTGTATTATCAATGCATATTATGTTTTTATGTTAACTAATATTATTAATATTAATGGACCTCCTGCTCAGACTTGACTTTTAATGTTTTAACTTATTGTGTTACGGATGAGCAGTAGCTGAATGTAAGAAATGTTTTTGAGTTATTGGTCTATGCAATTTTTAATATATCTTGGCGCGTGAACGTGACGGAAGATATCATGATCAGAGGTCTCATTCCTAAGTAATATTTTGTTTAAATCAATAGTACATAAATCATTTTCAGCTTTATTCGATATAGGGCAAAGTGTATGTTTTAGACAAAATAGTTTAGCTTTACATTTAATATATTATTGTTCATGATTGTAACAGGCATTTATATTTATGAAGAGAAGTTGTGTATGTATGCAGCATAGTACAATTTTATTGTGCAAGACTATATGACCTCTGGGTACTCCACCAAGTATTAAATGAATTCAAAAAATAAAGTTTATTTATTGTCTAATATACTGCGTTTTTTACTATCACTTGGCATCATGTTGATTAATTCAGGAATAAAGTGAAAGTGGTGATAAAAAATAAACTTTTACTACCATCCGAATTTTTATAAGTTTTTTTCTATTGACGTATGCACGAATAAAGTATATCGTTCAATGTGGTTGTATAAAACTCCAGCGTGGTTTCATGTTCATGTTATGTTTCATTTGCATGTGCTTACAACTTTCACTTCTTCACAACTTATTTACCTTGAACAGGGATTGCTAGCGTGTTTTGTTGACTTTGCATGAAGATAAAATAAGCACTTGGCTATATGTAATGGGTTCAACGTTCACCTTACAATTACCAGCAACAAAGAGCTATAAAAGCTAAGCCACTAAAATTTTTAAAATGCTCAATTTTGACAGGCACCAAATTCCTCTCACTTAATAATAACATACAGCGATTCAAAAACAACATATGAAATAGCTTCAGCTCTCCAAGATGAATTCATATTTAAATGTGGAGGTTTATTTTGCCTTTACTTGTGTATGAAGTAATATTTTGGTTCCATGTTCATGGTACGGAAACAAAGAAGATAAATCCAGGACAAAAGTAATTTCTCCCCAAAATGTCCTGAAACTTCGAATATGATGACAGCGATAAGAAATATTTGTTCATATTTGATAAAATCTTTTCTAGCGTTCATACAATGCATGTCTTGTGCTAATAAGATATTCAAAAATTACAACACAGTTAGTAACAACAAGAAGTATTCACAAATAATACAAATGACTATATACCTATGTTGCATGTTGTTTGTGCCCCTTACTTGGAACTTGGAACGATTTCATGTCCTCGTGTCGCAGTATAAGCCTCCATATTATGCAATATGAGCACCATTCTACCCTACATTTGTTGTTCATTACATCATCAAACATTTCTCCAATTTTCCAAGTTGCTCATGCCACACGACCAATAAGTATGCAATCCTCGTCTCCTCTCCTCATTTACCTCGTGTCAACAAATGCAACAAAGAAAACAGAACAAAAACAGAATCCATGAAAGACATAATCACTACCACACGGCGTGTGAGGAGAGGGAAAGTCGAGTTCTAAAAACTAGAAACAAAATTACAGATGTATTGCATATTGTATATCTACCTACATCATTATTTTCTCTTATTCTCATCTCTAACATCTGATCTGCTCTCTGCTCTTTTGCCTATTACATCAAACCTTTCATTCATCACGGTAATCAGCAATTGGTCTATTGGTGTCCTCCTGGCTCTGTTCTCCTCGATCAAACTTAACTACTAGAGAGAAAGCAAGATAAAATCATTTGGATGAATGTTTATAACTAAATTCCTGTTTCTAGTTAGATCAGCTCGATGATGCAGTGTTCTAACGTAATATAGCACATTCCTCTCATTCAACCTACTCTGGGGCCTCTGGATAGAGCAGGAAGGAAAGGAGGTTCTTTTGTCAGTTTGTTTGTCGTCTCGTCTCTGGATCTTTTCGTAAATGAATGCTTGTCTTTCATTGTTGCATTTACTTTTGCTCTTTTTCTTCTTTCAATATACTAATCTAAATACCCACAAAAAGTGGCTCTAACTTTTACTTTATTTTTTCCAACAACTAATAAATGTTACTCTTACAGCTGGTTTCCTGCCTGTCTGCTTGCATGAATAGCAAAAAAAGCACTTTCCATTTTCTTTGTTCAAGCATCCTATACAAATATTCTTATGGGATATAATATGGCTTCTATATGCTGGTGCATGATGATGACTGCCTACCATGCTATTGGCTCAAGTTCCAGTTTTCGATAATGAAGGTTTTTCTCTTTCCTCTCTTATTATCTAGATAACTATAAGTCAAGTGTGCATATATGCGTGCCTTTTCTTTCCTAATAATATTATTGCAGTGGTGGCAGTGGAGATGGAAAGCATTATATTCGCTCTACATGTTATGTCCCTCTTGTTTGTAATTTGTTGGAATGAAATACTTGCATACATGCGTCCATGTACATTGCACAATCTAATCTATGTGCATACCTAAACGTGTACGTACTTTTTATTTCTAAATTGCCTTTCTCCTTGTTACGTCTTTTTTGGCGACATTAAGGCACCAAGTATTGTGTGTTTTCTATCTACTCGTTCCCATCACAGAAAGCAGACAGCTAAAAAGAAGACATACATAAACACACAGAAAGGCATAATGAAAAGAGTAAAGAACATACCTAAGCGTAAAATTCTCCTATATTTTCTTGTTACTACTTTCAAACTTCCGTTTCTACTACTGGATAACATAAAAAGACAAGCATGTAGTGATAAATTTGCATGAAAAATGGCAATTACTGTTCTACAGTATTGCAAGCGAGCATATGTGCCTATTTTCATTCTCGTATCAATATAAAAGTCGTAGCATCAAAAATGTTTGCTCTCATAATACAAGTGCACTAACAAAAAAGCACAAAATGCTACAAATGCATAATGCAGATCACGCAAACGAAAATCCATGCCATTTATGCATATTTCAAAGCACCATATTCATAAAAGGGAAAGTATGTACGAGTTTTTGTTTTGTATAAATATTTTCTTTACTTATTTTTGATCTAGAAAACCTGAAAACCGGACTATTCCATGCAAAACTCACACGGAGGTCCAACAGTAAAAACATTTCACTAAACACAGCAGTGATGGAAAGAAATATTGTATTTACAAACTCAAAAGAAGCACTGGAAAAAATTAGATTGATACTATTGTGTCGATCCAGTAGTATAAGTAGTGCCCAGAAAACAATAAGACGAAACAATGACTATCATACTTCCAAACTTCACCCGTCCAAATATTGTGTGTTTTCTTTCTTTGAAAATATTTATGCGTGCCATTGTAATACAGCAGCGGTGTGAGTCAGCTAGTTGTTTTCTCTCTTTTTCAGTGCATGCAAATACATGATTATAAAAGTACGATCCTTGTTCTTCTGGTTAAAGTGTATAATGCATGAATGTAAATTCTCCTTTTTTAATATCCATGCACTTATTCATTCCCTTTCTTCTTATTTTCCATTTTTTGTTGTTTGGTTTGTTGATGTATAATGTTTATACGATGTGAATGTAAAGGAGTATGAAATACTTTATACAAATAGGATTTTCACACATGCACATATGAACATACAAATGTCCATCTACATGAATAGCATTTCAAAAGGGAAAATAATAGCGAAAAGAGGTAAGAAAAAGAAAAAACGCTGCAAGTAAGAAAGAAACGATAGGAATATGAATTCGCGTAGAATGACGGATTGAATGTTATACCATGCATGGTTAAGCCAAGTTTCCGCATGACAATCAGCCGAAAAAACTTTCATAGCCTTTTTTATATTCATGGCTTAAACTCTCCGTATGGCATGCAAACACTATCATTCGTTGGCTATTCGCTTTCTCCTATTTCACTTGTCTGCTAGGTTTTTTATTCTCATCTTAAATTCAACGTTTTCACAAACACAATTGTAGGGGTCCAGAGGAAAAAGGACCATCTAATGTTTGATTGTGAATCTGCCACTACTGAATATTCTTTGCTGGTTTACAAGACAAACATTTGTACTATCTACATGTCAGTAGACCAGTATTATTTTCAAAATTAAAACAAACAACATGAAGCAAAACTTTGAAAGGTTTAATGCATAAAGTTGAAAGTAGGCGTAATATTTTCATGCTTATATTATAATGTCGTGAGTGTATGATAGGTGTGCGAATTGCGGTGCAGATGAATTTCACATATTCGTATCGTGGTTTTCATATTAGTGATTTTGAATAATAGTGTTTTAGTGATGCTTTAAAACGACAATCAAACTTATGAAAAATCTGCAGAAAAGGCTTTGAAAGATAAAAATTTGACTGCAAACGTGCTGTAATAGTGAATACCAGTCAATAAATTATGTTGCGGCATGTAATAACGTTATTACTTATAGTAAATGTGTAATTACGGAATAGAGCGTTAAATTGCAGGAAAGCTCATAAAGAAAGACACCAATGTGCTAGATAGCACAACTAGAGTTTGCAAATTCACGTTCACTACCAAGGAAAAAAAGTGAGCATTATAAATACCTGCCAACATACGCTACGGCCACAATATATGAATAAGTAAAAAACAAAGCAATATGTGTGTAGGTATGCTGGAAAGGAAACGTTTACAGAGTAACCATAAATATTTGGATTATATAATAAAGTATATCAATATCTTATAGGAAAGAATAAAACAGCCCGAGGCAATTCATAGAACAACACATTTAAAGCTCATTGCAATCCTCAGCTGGAGAGTAAAAAAATGGAATGATTCAGGAGGAATCCATATACATACGACTTTTGTCATGCATTGCTGCTCTCTAATTAATTACATTTGAAATCTTTACTGAAAGCGATGTTACCTAATTGTCACTGTCACTCTTTGTGAATTTTGGACATTTAAATGCTTTAACTAACTTGCTAACAACTTGTTCATTCATCAACTCTTTTGTTCTAAACATTAAATAAAATATTCAGTGTAAAATCAGAACAGTGATGAACAATTTGGGTGTTTAGTGCATGCGCTACGTCTTGCTTCATTTGGATTGTCGATTGTCGAAATAAATCGTGCCGTAGTATAGATTGGTGGGCGGGTTTATGATCTGTCAGTCTTCAGTGAATAAACATTTTGAATTTCCTTGTACATCTCTTCATGCTATATATTTTTGCATCAATTTCCTATACAATGTTCCGGCAAGTCAAAAAATCCCAAGTGACATAATATCATCTATGCCTGTTTTAGCTTCTATAAAAAAGTGAATACTGCATGAGCGTAATGTTGTATGTAGCTGGCATGAGTGGAAGATAACTCGTATAAAATAAAACATGTTGTTTATCATCTGAGGAGAATAAGAGCGACTAGCAGACACTTCCTCCACTTCTTCCTTTTCACTTCCTCCTCCGCCTCATCCATTTCTTCTTGAAGCACCATAGATGCCAGAAAGAAGAACAAGACCTCGACTACTACTTTTAATACCGGCAAATGTCTGTTTCTTAAGACTCTCCTCCACTCTTTCCTTGGCTCCTTTTCTGCATAGTTCGCAAGCAGAGAGTGATCTGTATTATTACCACCGAGGCAATAACAACTTGGTCTAGTTTGGAGTGAAATAGAAAATTGTAGTCACAAAGGAATCGTCGTTGTCGGTATCATCAAGATGCTGTGGAGGATTTTCAGTTAGTGAAGTAAAACAACTCCCCGAAAAAAGTCAAAAGCGATCATAATCAGGGAGCATGTAAGTGTTACAGATTGGGCGAGTCTCAAAAAAATCTGCAGTGCCAATGAGTACTAGTTGTAAATGTCGTTGTGGCAGTGACGGTGGTATTTTCTTTGCTGTTGGTGGCGGTGGTTGATGGGGAAATTTTTCTACCAGTATTTTTTTCTTGTTCTGACAATACCACTACGTCGGTGGTGGCCAGGCGACTGCATTGGTGGTGGAACTCCCTCCATCCGCATAATGCAGCTAGTCAGTCAGTAACAGGCACAAAAGTGCATTCTTTACATAGTTTCTCCATTTATCTCTTTCTCTTACGCTACAACTTGATACATTCAGAGGCTCATGTATTATTTTATTTTCGCGTCTTCTTCTTCACGGACATCATTATCATCTCCTTTCACTCACTAACTTGTGGAAAAGCCAAGAAGTTACAAGAGATACAAACTTAATAAGATAATATTATAAATGGGAAAGAAGGACAAAAACACAGGAGCTCGGCGAAAGAAAATATCGGAGCTTTCTTTTCTCTTGATGTCTACTGGAAAAAGAATAGTTTTCTTTCCAATACAAAACACGAAGATCACACAACGACACGCCAAACAAACCAATTCAAGTGGCACTGGCACAGCGTATGATATAGAGAATCATTATTATTAGAATCATGCTCTTTTGAAGAAGCCAAGAGGCAAAAAAAATCTACACACACTTGAGAAAAACACCAACGTAAAAAAATACATACTGCAAACTTCTCTTTTACTTCTTGACTCACTACTTTTTGGTGTTTACTTCCCACAGGGTATTTCTCGCCTCGCATTTCTCTGTCTCTCTTTCTTTCACTTTCTCTGTACAAGACAGTTTTCTTAGCCGCATAAATGTATGATATCTCAATAAAAAATACTATCATGAGAATCATGTACATCTGCTACTACCTCTCTTTGAAAAAGTAACCAGTAACCAGAATTGGAAAGGGAAAAACATCAGAAAAGGAAAAAAGGAGAATAAGGGGCAACAAGCCTACTGAGCTTGAGTCATAGTAGTAAAAAGAGTTTGCTGGTGAGAACTTGAATGCCATTTTAATAGTATTTATATTATTAAGGCTGCTGTTATTGTTGTTATTATTATACTTTGTTCGGGGTTTTCTAAAGAAAAAATTACTGTGTGACAAATTCTACCTACGTCCACTCCTATACACGATATACTCATGAAATACTTTTCTTTTGCTTTCTAAACATTACTGCTTTGTGGGCAAAGGAACTGAGAAAAAAGTGGCAAAAATTGTGATAAGTTGCGAGCTCAATAAAAAAAAGTTGTATTGTATTTTTATAATTTTATTATTGTCGTAGTCTACTTGTTTCAGCACGTGCTCAGTGATTTTACAGTAGAACAATAATAATGAAGTAAAACTATAAAAATTTGAAACACATTCAGAACAAAACAATGTTGAAACTGCTAGTTTCATATGATATCATGTAATAATATTTCCTACATTACTTACATCTTCTACTCATACTACTAGAGATAGAGAGATGACTTTGACAACACACAAACGAAGTAATAGAAACAAATAAAAAATTGTTCGTAAAGTGATAGTTGGAGAGTGTGAACAGCGAGTTAAAAAAGGTGCTGTCTTGATAAAAATGAACTACACCAACAACCAAGTAAACTACTGCTGCACCGCATTATTCTTCTAGATGATGACGGAAGTCCAAATACTTTGTTCTATATTTGATCATGGTGGTGATGGTGGGGCAAAGTGTTTTCTCTCTCTTTGTTGAGGAAGCAGCTAGCTAACCGGAGAACGAGAGAAAAGGGAAAAGTTCTGCTTTCTGAATGTAGGTTTTCACTCTGTTTTGGCACGTCTTTGTTGTTAGAGGAGCAGACAAAAGGAAAGACGACCGAGAGGTTTCTTTTGAGTTTGAGTGACTGAAGCATGGAGAGAGAAGTAGAAAAAGTACTACGCGTCCTAATAGACTGGACGCTTCTGTGTGCAGTGTTATTATACTACTTCATTAAATACGTTGACTTCCCTGGAGAGCTTATACTTATATAATAAATTATTATTGTCAATTGGCAGACGAGTGTACAAGGTGTTAATTAGGCGAGGTAGTTTCAAAGGAAGTTGTAAGTATAATGCAGTTTGTTCGTAAGAAGTTTTTGCTTTAAAAAGGCTTTTATCAAGAAAAATGTGTGCATCGAAATCTATGAGTTAAATTAAACTTTATATTTAGGTTTTTTACATTACTCATCTATTTGTAACTGTATGAAAAAGTGTTGGAAAAGGGAAAAATGTTCGTCAGCTTCGCTTCATAGGTTTAGTACGTGAATTTCTTCAGTTTGACTTGACTGAAGGGAATAGAAAGTTCGGAAAAGTTGATTTGGCGCATTGAGTAATTTATGGTGTCTCTAGAAAGCGAAAAGACAATATCGTGTTTTTACGACGGCAACTCTCGCTAGTCTAATTGAATATTTAGCTTGTTTTGCCGTTTCCTGAGTGTACCATTGACATGTGCGGATAAATTTTTTAATGATTTAAATCATGCGGAAAAGATAGAAGATGAGGCTGATCCGACAGTTTAAGGGTAAATCAAGATCGTTCTGGATGGCTTTGAAAAGACTGAGAACTCAACATGGTAGGCTTACCTGTGGCCTTATCGTTACACTTATTTTCTTTGCTACGTATACGCTACTGGAGAACTCCGACTCTAGACTAAAGGATTTTTACAGGAAGAAGAATATACTGCCAATTGTTAGGCTAGCAGTAAGTGGAAAATCTCTTTTTTATGTATTTTTGTCGTCGGACTGTTGTTCTTGTCAGACAAGAATTTTCATTTAATTTGTATTCTTGATTTTTAAAATGTTTTCAGGATTATGACACTGAAGATGCTCAGAATGCCAAACGTTTGTATCCTCGTCAAATTTTATTTTGGACTTCCTTACTGGAGGGAGAGGGTCTTCGTTCTTTTTGTTTCAAATCAAAGCAGCTTCAAAACTGTCCGTATAAATGTGACTTCACCACTGACAGGAGCTACTTTGAAATTGCAGACGCCGTGGTTTTTGATTGCAGAAATTTGCAACTGAAGAAGAAAACAATGTATGTTCATTTTTTTATTACATTGCAGACAACCTTATGTAGAGCGGAAACCAAGTATTCTTTATTCAAATCTGATGCCCATTATCTAAAGCTTCATTCAAAATTGAATTTTGGGTTGGAAAATATAGTTTGGAATCCATCTGGTCCGGTCTAACGGATGAAAAAGAGGACATCCCTGAATTCCGAATGCATCGCCAATTTTGGATATTTCACATGATGGAGGCTCCTGTTCACACATGGATAAATCTCAAGCCATTTGAAGGCTTGTTCAACTGGACCATGACATTTCGCAGAGACTCAGATGTGTATATACCATATGGTCGCCTGATATCAAAAGGCACGGGGAAAGATGGGATTGTAAATTCGTTGCAACAAAACATCACCCAGTCCCCCATGTAAGTTCAGTTTTAGCATTTTTGTGGCTAGTATTTTCGTGGAGACTAGAGAAAACATTAGGAATGATCATCCTGATCATCAGTATCACCATCCGGAAAAATTTTACGGAATTCGAGGCACGAAATAGCTTGTGATGCGTATGTGTAAAGCGGACATAAGTAAAAAATAGAACGTTTTGTCGGAAATAGAACGTAGTAGATCCTAAATCCACGTTAGATGCGATGTAGGTATATATTTCGGTTTGGTTTGGTATGTTTATGGCATTTTCACTGTTTGTTGAGAGAAAAGAAAATAGTGGAAAAGAAAAAGGAAAAAAATGAATAAAAATTGTGATTATGATTTCAGTCATGGAAGGAAGCTAGCAGCATGGGTGGTATCTAACTGCCAATATCAACCAAGTGGGAGGAAGGAGTTTGTCGAGGAACTCCAAAACTACATTCCTGTAGACATCTACGGAAAGTGCGGCACTCTCAACTGTACTTCATATAAAGGAATCTGCGAAGATCCACTAACATGCTACAAAGCCATTGGTCCAAAATACAAGTTTTACCTCGCGTTCGAAAATTCCTTGTGTGTGGACTATATCACTGAAAAGTTTTACAATGCATTACGTTTTGGAATGGTGCCTGTCGTTTTCGGTTATGGTGATTATGCCAAAGTGTCTCCTAAAAGTTCCTACATTGACGCAAGGTCATTTGAGTCGCCGAAGAAGCTTGCAGAGTATTTATTGTATTTAGACACTCATCCCGAAGAATATTCAAAATATTTCGAGTGGAGAAAGTCATATATGGTGCATGATGTGTACTATTTTGAAGATGCCTGGTGCTCTTTGTGTGAAAAGCTGTGGAAAACGCCGGCTAATGCAACTTATGAGCAGAGCCCGTCCGCAAGGGATTTGGAAAATTGGTGGTATCATTCCAGTGAAAGCCCTTTTGAGCCTGCTTGCTTACACTCCATGTAATTTTTAGAGTTTTATTATTTCAGCTGAAATGTAAACTACTGGAGATGGAGAGAAAAATCTCAGTGATCACATGAAAAAAATACTGAGTACATAAAACAAAACGACAAGTGTATATTATGTGTGTCATATTATTAGATAGAACTAGAAGATAATAGCGCAGTGGGCCAAATAAACGGCTTCTTGGTAATAATTATTGGTCAGAGTAAAACAAGAGAAAGAGCTTCCGCAAAAGCTATTTGCATTTTTATACGCATTATTATTACTGCATGGTCAGATCGTTTACTCTTTTACGCAGAGCAATGATTATGGAATCAGTGAAATCCGGTGTGACCTAGAAAATGCTATCTGCTACGGTTCGCTCAGCTCTGGACTGGCTTATCGAAATGGATATCAAGAAGCAGGTGAAAAAATTAACAAACGCAACCAACAATACAAATATTGCTTGACAAATTTAAAAAATATTATTTATGAACACAAGTTTGCTAATGATACGCGCTAAGGGAGAACCATATTATTAAAATGTGCCACACAAACCGCAAAGTCGCGTTAATTGAAAATGATTTAAGGTTTATTTTAACACAGTTTTTCACAAATTATACCATTCAACAACACATACCAAATAATACTACAAGCTTATTGCGTGCTTTACATATTTATATATGCATTTTTCATATGATCTGTAATATTGGGTAAATGATGACAAATAATTAAAAGAACAATTAAAGAAAAATCAACTTTAAAAGACGAAATGATCTTTTTTTGTCGATAGCATAAAAATATAAAATAAGCTCATTTAAATTATTTTTCCCATATAAAAGCTACGTTTAAGTTACATAACCTTCCAAAAGAGTAAGTGGTTAGCGGTTGATGATGTATTTATATTTATGCATAAAACCGCATTACCACCACACATTTCCGGCACTGCAGCAGTTTGATATTTGAGTTATGAAAAAGGGTATTCTTCATATCTCTAAATATTTGCTGATTTTAGAGCAGACCTACCAACACAATATATAAATGACTAGTTAGTTTAGTACGCTAACATTTCACACTTGATGAAACGTTTTGGGATTTGTTAAAATCTGCAATAATTATTATTTGAAGTAAATCTTATCAACATCTACTATATATCACAAGTAATCACAACACGCAAATATCATGATGAACAAACCCATCTTCATACTTGTCGTAATTTTTACCGTTTTTTGGAACGCTAAAAGTTCAATATTACCCGAGTTACTTGAGTACCAAGAAGACGACCCCTACGCTGAGTCCTATAGTCAGCAAGGCCCAATAACTTATAGAGGTTAGCGCACACAATAAATTCCTCCTGTTCTTATGTACGCATTATTTACTAGATAGAAACTGTATTTAAAAATCATTCTGTGTAGACACCCGCGACCCCGAGTATTTACAGGATTACGAACAAGAACAAGATGAACAACCAATTGTAGAGGAAAAAAGGGTAGCTCGGCAAAAAGATACTTGCAAATGGACAGGATGCCATAAACTTCCTATAGGAAAGCACAAAGATACCATTTGTCCATCAGGAACATTTCTGGAATCATACAAGATGTGTGATCCGAGAGGAAGTGGGAATGTGAACGTTCAGTGCTGTCCCTAAATGCCCCATATTCAATCTGGATTAAAAATAAACATAC
>JAQFYG010001892.1:0-16798 GCA_034694325.1 Entomobrya corticalis
AGCACATCTACACATGAAATCACCTTTTTAAGGCTCTAAAATCTACAACGATTAATGATATTGCTCCATTCCATAATACGAGTTGTATGCAAAAAAATATTGCATTTTAGCATTTGGTTCACAGCATTCAAATCCCAGAAACCAAAGAAGCAACTTTACTTCCTCTGATCTGTCCAATTTTGTGGCAACTGTCCAAAATACCGATCAATTTACCCTATTAAAAACGATTATGTATCAAAGTTTGCAATTTCTGTTCCATTCATGACTTTTTCTTGGGACTGGGAAAATTGCGTTTCTTTGTTTAAATCATACATAATGAGGATGCAATTTATTGGCTCTCAAAACAGAGAGCCCCTTTGACTTTGACATTATCAATTTTGTCGGCAACACGGAAATGTTAATGAATTGTAACATTTCGGAAATGACTTCGTACAAAATTTAAGTATTAAAATTTGTGGATTCACTCATTCTTATAGACGGAAAGATCTACATTAACAATTCAATTTAGCCTACAAAAAATTTAGTTTGCAGCTGGTGTACACTGCAGTAAAATAACTAGCATTGATAAATTTTAATTAACAAAATGTTTGACAATTATCATGTATTATCTAAATAAAATTAAGAAAGTTGTTAATGGTTAATTGACTTGTTACATCCTACGCACACACTCAACAATCAGGAATCCAAATAAAATCTTTTTCTTAATCTAAAATCTAAATTTACACTACACAACTAATAATAAGTCACATGTGTACGATTTTGTGATTTCAAATATTATATGAGATTATTCTGTTTGGTAACTGGTTGGGAATGCATATTCATTTATTATTTTTTGTTTCGTAGGTATTTTTAGTAAGATAATGTTGGAAGCATGAAGCATTGTAATTGTAACCATTGTAGAAAGGAAAAACATTTGATGTTTAATTATCTTAAAAGATAAATCAATAGAATTCGGGGAGTGAAAGCTGTTATATACCGGTCATCGAGTTGGTAAAGGTAGCAGACGATATATTTATAATTACCTAATATGATATGAACACGAAAAGTAACCAGACCAACACAATTTTGATTTAATTGTAGGTTATGGCTGGAAATAACATAACTTATAGACTTGTAACGCCATCCATAGATACTTCCATATAAAGTAAATCAAATAATGAAAATTCTGATTATCGATTATGTAGGTAGTTTTTTTGTGTCAAATTCTTCTTCAGTTTCAGTTTGCTCTACATATTTTCTAAAACGTGAATTTAACATTCTCATTTTGTTTAGTTAGAGTTTAAGCTTTCATGGCTAAAAATGGAAATTCATTGCAAGAAAGCCGTTTCTCGTTGCCATCATACATTTCGTTATTTATTTCCAGTTATTTTAGAATGGAATCACGCAAAATCCTGCTTCTTTACAGTAAACGGATTCCGAAATATAAAATACTGGCCCTGGATGTTTGCAGTATTTGGCATTGCTATGGGAACTGGCGTCACATCTTGCACATTTACTATTTTTCATAAAAAACTGTTCAACATTTTGAATGTAATGTTTGCAACAATTTTGTTACCAATTGCTTTATCAATATTTTGTTGTGTTGGTATAATGATATGGCATGTTGAGGATATTGTGTTGGCTTACAATCGCATGGATAAAGTAACTTGGGAATTAAGTAAGTTTTAAATAATATACACATACTTTGCGCAAAACTAATTCTTCTAATTTAAAAATAATTAAATATTTTTCAGACCTATTCCGCTCCCGATTTCATCAAATTTCAAAAAATCAAGACAATTTCATCAAAATCAACAACTTTCTCAAGCAAGTGATAAATCTAACTCTATTCATTGCCATATTATTTCCACCAGCAGTTATCCTTGCTGACATGGATCCTTACATTAACATTTACACTTACTATTTGAAACACCGTTTCTGCAACGTTTCCATGGAAACATCTTGCCAAAACTTAGAAGTAATTAGTTTTCTTTTTCGTCTCATCCTGGCCTATTTTGATGTAACTGAAGCTTGCCGTTGTTTTTCCATTTTAATGATAACCTTATTCCTGTGGCTGGAACTACAAACAAAATACATTGACCATTTAAAAGACATTCCAAATCACCAATTCTTTCCGTGGTATAACCGTTACCAAATCTGTTTAAGAACATGGGAGGAAGCTCTATCAGAATGGATTCGAATATTAATGGGAACGTTTTTCGTTGTCATAGTTATCTGTAATATTGTCAGTGTGAAATACGCTCTTGGAGGAAAAATGCCGTTATATGTTGCCTGGTTAATTCCAACAGTGTCTGTTTTGTATTCTGCAACAATTTACTTCCTTTTCCCGTATATTATGGGATCCCATGAAGATACTGAAGAGTTGCTAAGGAAACGGAGATTTCTGTTGCTTTTGGAAAGGAGATCAATGAAAGAATGGAAAGTGCAACAGAAGCTGTTAAAGTCCACTAGACCGATATCGTTAAGATGTGGAGATTCGTTTATTTTGAAGAAGGAAACAAAGTCAGCGTTTTATGGGGTTGTGGTGGCAAGAACTGTAGACGGGATTTTGATGAAGTATTAATTTGTAAAACGGAGTGCGTGGGCGAGGTGTCGGTCAGTCCATCTCATTCTTCATGCTGGAGAGAACAAAGAAGAGATGAAAAGAGCGGGAAAATGTTTAAATTAGGATCAGGATCAGATTTTGCTCAGACTCTGCTTGCATGTGCGCGGTAGTTGTAGTATAGTAGGCTATGGCTATACGTCAAGAAAAAGTAAGGCTCTTCTGGTTCTTGGGACTGTAACTTGTGCTTTTGTTTTCTATTTCAAAAGAAAAGCAATTAATTAGCTTTGGATAATTGTTTAGTTTGATGAACAATTAACGTTTGATTTTTTCAAGTAAATAACTACGGTTTTTGCGTTTTAGTAGTAGAACATATAGCTAAACTTTAACCATCAATCTTGAATTAGGTACATAACATTTTGTGTGCTT
Source organism: Entomobrya corticalis (assembly GCA_034694325.1). Classification (NCBI taxonomy): domain Eukaryota; kingdom Metazoa; phylum Arthropoda; class Collembola; order Entomobryomorpha; family Entomobryidae; genus Entomobrya; species Entomobrya corticalis. The sequence goes on from JAQFYG010001892.1 coordinate 2,972, forward strand.
GACTTGTGACTAATTGGAAGAAAGTTTCTAGGTTAATTTGGTAATCATTTAGTGGGTTGGAGGATTTAAGATGTCTCCTTTTAGGAAAAGGGATTCGGTGGAGCTGCATGTCACGGGACATAGGGCGATTTTGAAGCGGTCATTTTCAGGAAGGGCGAGATGGAATGAAACTTGGTTCCAGTTTTTGGCGAGATGTGGGGTTAAAGTAAGATTTTAAATAATATTTAATTGATGATATTAGCCATATTTATGATGTTTGGTCTATGAAGTCTGTGTTTACTTCTTCAGTAAGTGAGATGTTTAGGTAGATATAGCTATTGCGTTGACTTTGGTATTAGAAGTTAGGTGTAGAAAATATTGATTGTTGATTGATTTAGTATTTATTTTACTAATTAAATATTGAATATGAAGAATAGTTACCAGTTACTAGCTGGTAGCTTGAGATGCGATTTATGGGTATGTTTGTTAATTTTATGAATGGAACATTTAATTCCCAGTTACCGTCAAACTATAGTTAGTTGGACCTTCAGGGTTTTCAGCTGTATTTATATTGATCTATAATATGGGCTATAGTCTATGCCATGGCAACCGTTGGCATGGAGATTACCTTTAATCTAATCATCTAATCAGTTTCAATGTTGTGGTTTTATTTTATGACAATGTTGATCAGTTGAGTTGACCCCACTAATATCACGCGTTCGTGTAGAGTGTACATATTCCTATAATAGATAATTATTATTAAGTCATTTCACTTAAGTAATAGAATCAATTCGATTGATTATAGTTTTATAGGTTGAAGAGTAGAGGTGACTAGTTCTAGTTCCATCAGATCACTGCATAATTTGTAATTTGTTTTACTTAAGTACTCTTATCGGACACAAAAGTAATCATGACACATGCACTTTTTCGCACCATCTGGTGGTAGCATATAAACTAAATTAACGCTTCCTTTGCATTAAAAAATAATAATTTCTGTGTACACTACCAAAAGAACTTAAAAACCTATTAGTGCACTGAGGCACTGTCCCTTTAAAACAGACAGGGCCTCAAGAGCCTAATTTAAGTAAGGGTTTTTTACTTATTGGACACCACCATTACATGTGGTTTATGAAACACACATCACAAATTGTATGGCGCTCATGGTGCATCTGTGCGTTGATGTTTATCTTTAGGAGCAACTATAACTATAAATCATTGAAAGTAAATATCGCTTTCTTTTTTCTTTTAAACAGCTCACTCCACAGGATGGCGTGTATGTTCGGACGTTACCAACTAATAAGAGAAAAGAGAAAGACTGGGGATGGAATGCGGAACTAGACGAGCCGGTAAGCTAATGATTTTAATGAACAACGATTATCTTAATTTATTACATAAGGAAAGATAGGAAAGATAAACTATTGCATTACTTAATACTTTTATTTTTCTTTACGATTGTACTCTTTAGGTTGGAACGTTTTTGAGCAAGTTTGAAAGGCTTAAGCAGACACATTCGGTTCGACTAATGCTAAGAACATTAGTTCCTGTTAACTCCTCCACTTCAACAAGAGCTCAAAGCGTTAAAGCCGGCAGAAGGACTCCAGCAGTTGACCAAAGCTCCACTAAAAACGCGAACGCCACTAGAAGACGCGCTCGAACTATCTCCAGCGAATCCAACGTAATTTATCGCAGACCCCGCTATACTCCCGGTTTCGCCCATACATCAAAGCGCCCTTATGGCACCAGACTTAGGTCAAAAATTGACCAGAATGCTGCTAATCTCCAGCAGTGTTCCAGGCCTATTAACAGTGAAAACGTTCGAAAACAGAACACTGATGCTGAGTCAGACGAAAGAGGAGGTCCTTACAACAACGATAACCATAATGAGAATTCGCTGGCGATAATTGAACCAGATGAGCCGGGGCCAAGTACTCTTCGAATTACTAGTGTTCGATCACTCCAACCCGTCATTAAAATTGAGCGTCCACAGATATCATTAGAAATGGATATGGAGGAGGAGCTGATGGGAGGAGGACTAGAAGGAGAGAGAGAAGCTTTCTCGGAGGGAAATAACGATGAACTTGGAACAAACGAAAGTTTTGAGAATGATGACGCCCGAGGAGGAATGTGCACTGATGAAGATAATCTGAGCTTACGCACGGGGGTACCTGCTAAAGCAAGGGAATTAAGACAACAGCGAATTCAAGTTGAAGATGTCAAATCGTTGGCAGGACGGAGAATGACTCGATTCAGCAATGCGTTTGTAAGTTTAAAGTTATTTTAAAATCTTTATTCATAATTGGATTTCTTTAAATTGTTATTAATTTTTAATGTTCATTTTCTGTTTTCTTCTAAGATGCTGAGAGTTAAAGCTGAAATCAAAAAGTTGCGAGAAAATTCTCTTTGGGACAGGAACGTAACCCGGTGTCCGCTGGCTTGTTATATGTTGCAGGAAATGTTTAAAGATAATTTAGAGACTGTCTGATCCGAAAAATGTTCCTTTTTTATTTTGTATTTGAGTAGTAATTGACTGTTAAAAATGTTCCATAATCAAGAAAATATTTTATCATGTCATATTTTGTATTTCTGTTATTTTAAAGTATTTGGTTAATATCTTTAAGGTAGTTTAGCAGATTAGTCATTAGATTAGAATTGAAAACGTTACCATGTTCATGTTTAAGTGTACAGTTTGTGTGCGATTCTATAGATAACTAATTTTTCAGATCAAGACATATTTTGCACTTTTGACTTTAGCATAAAATCATTAATAAGTTCAAAATATAAAATCTCTTATAAAAAGAAAAACGGGTTAAATTTTTGAAATAAAGAAAAAGTTTTACACATGCGCTTTCTCTAATTTATCCATTCTCCACAATTATACACATTTTGGATTTGGTTTGGATTTTAAAACACTTCATTTCTCGACTTCCCTGCATTGACTGCATTAGAAGAACAGCAAAAACAGCTTTCTTGCGTTCTAGTCTAGTTGATCGTCCTGTGTTTTGTGTCGAGTAGTACAGCCACACCCAGCATAGCCCTACTGAGCAGAAGAAATCAACAAAATCATGTAAAAAATGAGAAGTCAAATTTGAGGAAATATGGGTGGAATACCTAGTTTATTCTGTGACCTGTGCTTCAACTTAAATATTTACCATTGGAATGCCAGGCTATGAGTTTTGATATGCTGATTCCATTCCAATATATTGGTGAAAGGAAGGAGTCTAAAAGTAAAAATGCTTTCGTTTCTTTCCTAATGCCAAAATGAATGTTCAAATCTAATCTTCAACTTGAATGAAGTTTTTCTTGAAAATAAAGATGAGGATTATAAGAAGCATAAATTGAGGTTAACGCTCCAGACTACTTCATATTTTTTATGAAAAACACAATGGTCAATTATCTACTTGATGTAACAACTTGTAATAGCACCACGGTAAGCGTATACCCAATTTCAGGAAATGACTTTTTCTCTTGAGAATGCTATCACGCAATGTCATTGACACTTGGAAAGGCACCTAAGTTTGTTGTTATTTTTGGATTTATTTGCTGTCAATGTCAACATTAGTGTGAACTCCAGTGAGCTATTAGGCATTGTTTATAATTAATCAACCACAAATGTATTTAATAATTTAACTGCTGTAAATATATTCATCTCAAGGTGCTACATAAGGTTTTATATAACTTTTGTACAAAAATAAGGAAAATACCATTTTAATTCTGCTTATTATAATGACATGATTCTATCATTTCTCTCTAGCCATCTTATTTTTCCTTTCTCTAATAATTAAAATTATATACCTTCAAGGTCGACTAGTTACATAATAAAAAAAATATTTGAATATTTTTTGATATAATAGCCAAGTAATCAATATATATTGTGTTTTCCAAACTAGCACTCCATAGCTTAATCAACTTTTTATTGTGCAAGTCCTAGTTTGTATCCACGATCAATACTTTTCTATATTATGATAGCTGTGACATGATATTCATCAATTTCTGCTCTCTGTCAACCATCCTTTTCATGTGACGCACGCACGCAAATAACCTTGATCGAACAAAAGACAAAAAGGCCGGGTTTCTGAAAGGTTTGATTGTGAAAAGCGATATTTCATTTTTATAAAAAATCCATTTATAGTTAATTTTATTGTTATATTTTATATTATTCGTTATGAACATTTGATTTTCTTGTAATAATAAAAGCACATAATAGAAAATAGGGCATTTAGTGAAATAACATGTTAACAAGAAAAACGTTCGTGTGGGTACTCACCCCAGATAACGATTTTACAAACAAAAACTATAATCAATCACCTTTTTCAATGGCAATGACATATCTGAACAAACAATGCGTAGGTACGTTTTAATTTAATTATAAAGCCTTTATATGCTTTATATATTTTTACCAAAAAAATTGTTTCCTAAATATAATGCGTGCCAATAACAAGCAGAATATTGGTTGTTCAAATAGTGATAAATAATCTTGTTATTCAAATTGTTAACAAATAGCATATTTAAGAAATTTTTGTCATTTACTGTTTTATGAAACTCTTTAGGTGTCGATGGATATCCTAATAAAACTTTTGATTTTTTAACATTTTTATATTTAAAATACAGTAGTACCCCAACTTTTATGATTTAAATCCAAAATGAAAGTGGCAACCTCTATATCGCCCAATAACTTCGCATTCAAAACTGCAAACGGCACCATAAATTTAAGTGATAACCACTTTGATCGTAAATGTGTCGCTATAAAAAGATTTCTAGAAACACTGAAGCCAATTGTGTTTTTGGGAAATTGTCTAGGTGTAATTTCACGAGGTGATGTACTAAATAAAGAACAAAATAAAAGGTGAAAAGTGAAATCTATATATATGTAATAACTAATTTTGAACAAAGATTGCTTCATTTTTAGATGTTTATTGTTTCTTTATACATTTTTAATAGAAAAATCAGTTTTTTCACTGTCGTAACATCTTTCCTGACACTATTCCTTTTTGTTGATGCAATACTCATGTTTCGACTTGATATTCTACAATTCCAAACTGACAAAACAATGCTGGTAAATGTTAGAGGGTTCAGTCATTTCGGATATATTGCATCCATGTTTAGCGTGTAAGTTTTTCCATAATAAATTTAAATAAAGTTTTCAGTAATTTCATATTTATTAATTTTTATGAAATTGATTTCAGCTATATTTACCAACTCTTGGCTACTTCACGTTTAAGAGATATCATCCAGAACATAATGAAATCCATTGAGTGGTTTCATATCATCCAAACCAACCAAACAGTTGATGAATCTCAAGAAACAAAAGGATTTTCCCGGTTTCCATTGACATGCATCCTAATAGTTATCATAAATATGTTACTAGGAATAACGGAAAATGTTCTTTATGACGTTGCATGTGTTTCAAAAAACTATCAAACATTATCGACTGTTTCAAATCTTCAATTTTACTATGCGCAGAATTTTGAGCATTGGAGTATTTTATTAAAATCTTACATTCCATCACTTACAGTTATATTTGCAATCATACTTAAGCTGTGTACATGGGGCTGGATATTTATGGATTGTATAGTTATGATCTTGTGTAGAGCTTTGTTTGAAAAGTTGAAGATTCTAGACCAATGTCTTGCCACAGATTTGCCTGATAATAGCGTATTAGGTGCAAAATTTGACAGTGATTTGGAAGCGTTTGCAACTGAAAACAGCAATGTACAACGTCGTTCGGCTACAAAAAGCTTTGATCATTATCATGAGCAGTATCTAGTTATAACACAATTAGTGTGTCAAGTTCAGACCTATATATCTCCTTTAATTTCTGTAAATTATGTGGGCAATATGTACTTAATTATTGTGATGCTGTTCAACTGGATTGGCCCATTTGCTAATAATTCGCTTACATTCCAAGAAAGTTTTCATTTCTGTTTTGCATTTTTTCAGTATTGTTATAGAGTAGGAGCTGTCACGTATTTTGCTGCTGAAATTTATCGAATGAGCATGTCCATAAAGGGAAGAATGCAGACTTGTCCTAATAATCAATATTCAATTGCGGTAAAAAATATTATTTATTCTGAAGTCTAAATATAATTTTAAGCTAAAATTTAATGAACTATTAGATAATGCTCTATTTTGTTATTTTTGCATTTAAATTTAGATGCAGAGATTGGAACACACATTGCAAACAAACCCAACTGGAATTTGTTTATTTGGATCATTCATGATTACAAGACATATTTTTGTGTCGATTATTGGATTCATTTTTACATCAGAAATTATATTACTTCAAACCTATTCAGCACAAAAATTAAGACTAAACGCGTTTTGATAACACTAATAAGATTGTCCTTTTTGTAAAGAAATAAGGAGTGAACGCATAAAAATACCTATACACATTTCCAGCTCAAAGACAGTCACTGAAAAAATGAAGGTCATAACCCACCAAACTTTACAAGGTCATCAGTAATCAGTAACATCCTGCTTGCTGGAGTAAATGTGTTATCGTTTTATATCAAAAAGTAATTATCTCCTGTATGAAGTATAATATAGGCCATCGTAAAAAATCCACTGATTTTCCTTTCACTTTCTTATTGAAAGCATTTAAATTTTTATACTGTTACTAGCCATTAGCCAGCAGCTTCTACGAAGCTGCCCTGCTCAACGCTAGCTTGTAGTGTACATTTGAGCCTCAGTTTTTGGTGGCGCTAGCATGTAGTGTACATTTGAGCCGCAGCCGCCGCCGATTCCAAATCCAATCAAAGAAAAACATTCAAGGTCTAAAAAAATCATAATTCAAATCAAATCATCAAAAACTTGACAAGTCAATGATAATTCCTGGAGATTATCAAATGGTTTCTGGAGTGAGTATGGAAGCTTGTCATATGGATGAAGATGCATTTTCTGGATTCCAGAGAGAAAGCATATTTTCAAAGATGAATGATTGCTCAAAATGTATGATAATGTTCCAGTCTCCAAGGAAATACATGTACTGCTTATTGATAAGCTCTCCAAATTTAAATTAGGATCCCTGAGTGCACGGTTAAGACCCTTGGAATTGTTAAAGTTGTGCATGTCAGACGTGTCTAAATGCTTCAGTTTTAATTTGCTTGGATATCCGTTTACGAATAATACTCAATGATTCAAATAATTTGTAACTGTTTGGAATGTGGTCAGTCAAAGCAATTTCCTGTTAAAAATTAATAAATGTTACATTAAATTAATAATCATAATTTCCCATAAACTTGTAATCATAATAATTGTTTTACTATTAATAATAGTTCTTACTTCCAAAGACGGATAATGACTCGAACATTCCATCCAAGAAATCTTCCATGCTCGGCGTAAGGATTGAAATTTTTATTGATTTCAGGTTCCAATTTTCCCCAAACTGAGGTGCCTGCCTTCACAAGGTTCCCCCGTAACAACACTTCTATCAGCTCCTCCAAAAAATGTTGTATCACTGAAAAGTAATTGTTTGAGATTTGAACAGCGCCGGAAAATGTTATCTCTGAATGCCCCCACAGACCGGAACTCTGCTCCACGTCGAATGTGTAAGCATTTTATGGTAGAACCACACAGATTCCAAAAAGATCTTCTGATTGTTCATCAAGAAGAAAGCTGGTGTAATGTGTTTCGAAGTATTTGTTAGCTTCATTTCTCACAAAATCAAGAAATTAAGGAGTTGACACTCCAAAAGAGTTCTATGGACAGAAACCAATTTTGAAAACAGCGGATGTTCTCCAACGGTTTAGGCTGATGTCACGCCAAGATTTTGAGACAAGTCGACAAATTTTAAGCTGGTCGAATATACAGCATTCGAAAATTAGTCTTAGTATCTACACATACACAATACAAAAAATAAAAATTAAATTAAAATTCCAGAAATAAAAAAAGTAAACTTGATGGAATTTGTTTCATTTCACTTATGCCTTACCACAGAATTTTCGAGAGGATGGATCTTTTCGTCTCAAATTTGCTCCATTTTATTGTTTGTAGCCTTTCCCAACAAATAAATTTTAATATAACCCGGAAGAAATCATTGAAATCTTCATATAAATATTTATGCTTTTAGAGAAAATCTAGCACAAACTTTAGAGCAAACCAAACACAAATATTGTTTGGTTTTCTGCAACAAAGGAAAATAATAAAAATTTCTTTGTTGTCCCTGCAACTTGGCTATACTAGTTTGCTATAATTTTAATCAATATTTACGCAATTCCTTAAAAGTTTCACACTGATTTAAATACTTTTTACCAAAGTCCACTTATTGCTTTCTCTTTTTCCACTTTTTACTGGGACAGAGTACCAATTTACCAAATACCGAGTTGCTTTGAATATTATGCTTTAGTTCTGTTTCCTGTGTAAACTCCATAATAAATTGCTTTGCTTTAAGAGACAAATTTGTTTTTATATTTCATTTAGGCAGCCTGTGGTAATCCGTATCTCAATAATGGTAAACATATTTCTCAATTCACCCAGACCAAAAATGACGTAGGCTGGCACAGTCGGGAAAATGCTTGCTATATAATCCTTATGACAGTTTATGTGATTTTATATTCTTCGATTAGTATCTCAAAATATTTTGCAAGTACTCCTGTCCTGCTTGAGTGAAAAAGGTAGTTTATTTAATAGAAAATATTTTGGATAATAAAACTCCGAAGATCGTTTACGAATTTTCAATTGTAGGTTACATTGCAGAGTTATTTTCATGCGATACAAAGTAAATGGGGAACGGTTTGATCGTGCATATAGCTTTGAAAGTGTTTTATTGGTAAATCGCGTGTTGGCTTGCGTCGGTATCAGTTATCAGTTATTAGATCTTCAATTTCAGTTTTATTTATATGTGCCATCATAGCTTTTAAAAGTTGTTTTAAAATATCGATGAAAGATATTCCATTTTGTTATAGCTTCTTGTAAAAGGTGTAGTTCCGGATAAAAGAAAACTAATCAATATTGTTACCTTTTTTCTCACCTAAATCATTTTCATAACTATTGTATTTGTCTGCATTGCTAATCTATATTTTCCCCAAACCACACCAAAAACTACGTACAAAAACTTTAGTATTTTTCTACAATTAATTTGCTTTGGCTAACAATCCAAAATGAAAATTCCTGTAATATATCCATCAAATACAGCAAAAATAATTAATACTAACTTAAACATTAATAATGCTAGCAGTTCGGAAATTATTTCCACAAAAAGGCTCCTTAAGGCATTAAAGCCTGTGGTACTGCTGGGAAGATGTCTTGGGGTAATTTCTCGAGGTGATGTCCTTGATAAAGAAAACACTAAAAGGTAAACAAAACTTTAAATTATGACAAAACAAAACATTTTATATTAAAAAATATAAGCAACTTTTCGGCATTAACTATTTTTAACGACGATTATTTTTGCCTACATCAGCAAAATCAACATATCTGCAATTGTAACCGCCTGTCTGACCTTTTTCTTGTTAATTAACGCCATATTAATGCTTCGTCTTCAAATTGTACAATTTCAAACTGATAAAACAGTGCTAGTCACTGTGGAAGGTTTCAGTCATTTTGGATACGCCAGTGCTATGTTCCTCGTGTAAGTTTTATAAATCAGGACAACCTTTCAAATATTTGATATTAAATCATTTAAAAATTGTACTGTTTTCAGTTATATTTACCAACAATTTTTTACATCACGACTACGAAATATTATCCAAAATTTCGTAAAGGCCAATGAATGGAGCAGTCTTTTATGGAATAACCAAAATCATTACGAGCTTAGCAAAACTAAGTCATTTCATCGTTTTCCCTTGGCATGTTTAGCTATTGTTTCCATTAGCATGGCATTTGGAATAACAGAAAATATTTTATACGATATGGAGCGTATGTCCAGAATAAATGAAGCCCCTTACATCTCAAATCTCCGATTTTACTATAGACAACAGTTTGACCACTGGCAGATTCTACTAGGAGCTTACTTTCCTGCAATAACCATCATATTTGCGATTTTAATCAAACTTTGCACTTGGGGATGGATACTTATGAATTGTATTGTAATGATACTTTGTCGCGCTTTATTTGAACAACTGGACATCATGGACAAATGTCTTGCTAGTGACCTTTCTGATGACACTGTTGACATGGAAAATAAAGGCCCTATTCAAGAAAACATTTTTATAACAGAAAAGAATCTTATACAGCGACGTACAAGATCAACAAAAAGTTTTGATAATTATCAAGATCAATATCTGATTATTACACAATTAGTGTATCAAGTAGAGTCGTATATATCACCTCTGATTCTTGTGAATTATGCTTGTAATTTATACTTAATTGTAGTGATGCTATTCAACTGGATTGGCCCGTTTTCAGAAAACGTTGTGACGTATCAGCAAACTCTGCATTATTGTTTTGCCTTCTTTCAATATTGTTATCGGGTTGCCGCAATGACATATTTTGCTGCGGAGGTTCATCAAATTAGCATGTCGATTAAGGGAAGATTACAGGCTTGTCCCAATGATCAGTACTCTGTCTCAGTAAGTCAAATAACATTTACATTATCTATACATTTATTAATTATGTTATGTAATTTAAAATGCATGCATCTTTAAATATAAATGCTGATAACAGGTAGAAAGACTGGAACGTACTTTACAGACAAATCCTTCAGGAATTAGCCTGTTTGGATCATTTATGATTACACGACATTTCTTTGTGTCGTTAATTGGATTTATATGCACGTCGGAAATTATTTTGCTTCAGACATACGCTGAGAATGGAAACCGTCAGGGTTGAAAATTATTTTAATGTCTACTTACAATATTCGAATAAAGATATTTCCACTGGATATTTGATCAACACATATGTACAGCCGAGATTTGAAAGCTTATTTGACATTTTACTTTATTTTATCGTTGTATATTTTGTGTGACCATGGGCCAACGTCCTAATAAAGTAAACCACAACTAGCATTGTATATAAGTACATGATATTTTATTCATTAAATATTTCTGCATCGTATTTAATTAAGTTCTATTTATTATGGTACTTTCTAAGAATACATGATACGCGACAAAGATTTCTGTCCGTCGATCTATATATTTGATAACTCAAGAACCCTTCAACCGATTGGTTTGAAATTTGACACACATATGCAACTGGTTACAAGAAAGATTTCTTTGGATTTTCAGCAAAATCAAACAACCCCGGTGGGTCAGAGGTCAAAGGTCAAAAGTTTCAGCAAGCGCCATGGCGCCATGTAACATGTGATGTATCATTCAAACGCAAATTAGTAGGAAAATACTAATCTATGATTATTTTTGATCCAACACATACCCTAAAGAGGTAATAGGCAGGTGTCATCTTTGCACTTAAATAATATGCAATATCTCAAGAACTTTAATGAAAATTGATATACACATTTAAGTCGTCAGAAAATAACCCTAATGATTTTCAACAACATCAGCCAACCTCAAGGGAATAAGAGGTCCGACGTCAACATTTTTGACGTAGCAACACTTAGCATGTGATACATTATTGAAACAGAGATCACCGGAAGCATGACTGGCGACGCTCGGGCCGTTATATTATATACATTACTAATTAACATGCGTAACATATGGCACTTGTTTGCATTGGTTTTACCCGATTCGTTTCAAATTATTTTTAAAAATTCATCCATCAAGTGCAAGCGTACATATCTCTATTGATTCTGGCAAATTATGCACCTAATTTGCACCCAATTGTTGGGATTTTGTTCAATTTCATTGGCCCATTAGCTAAGAGTTAGGGGAAATTATACCAATAAACAAGATCTGATTTATTGTTTCTCATTTATTCTCATTCTTATTTCCCTCATGAAGTGCAAACAGTAGCGTAGGTAGCAGCTACAAACCAAGTCTGTGTCGTCACATTCAGTCATTGTAGCCTTAGACTCAGCAAACAAAATTATGACCCAAAAATATGATAATATATACAAGCATGTTTGGTTATATTAATGCATAGGCATCATTTACTGCTACATACATTACTTGTTTCAGTAAGAAGACAATATTTGAATACTATATATCTGGAGTTAGTTCCAATATTATTATTTTTGGATATCTAATTATCACATTTTAAAAACTCTATTATGAATCCGTTCCTTTTTTATACTCAACTTCTTCCGGTGCCATAAAAGTAGTTATCATCAAGGATAAAATTAAAACATGAACGTTTTTGGTTTAGACATAGAATTTAAATATGTTTTTAGAACACGATAATCAAGATAGCAAAGGGAAAAAAATTCCGAGGCAACATTTTTCATTTCAAAGTAATTGCAAATTTGGTCCTGGTCCTGGTCTAATAATGTCAGACACTCCGATGCATAATCAATAATATTAATGCCTTTGTCAAGAAATGGTTGCTACCAAAGACCAAAGTCTTAAAACCGATTCGCACATATAGGTAAAATTATTTGACTAAAATGTAAAAATTACGGAAAACTGTCATCAAAACTGAAAATTTAATTTGTATTTGTACTATAATTTTTACATTAAAGCACATTTTCGTAATGCTACTGCTAACAAAAAAAGGTTGATTATAGATTCACACAAAATGAAAGACGAAAATCTGTCTCCATTTCTCATAATATCCAAAAATACTGGTAGCACAATTAATTCGAATGACAGAGATAACGGTGTGGGGGAAGGGGCAATGAAAAAATTTCTGAAAACATTAAGACTGATTGTTTTTCTGGGAAGATGTCTTGGTGTGATCTCCCGTGGGGATGTACTGGATACTGAAAAGAGTAAAAGGTATATAAACTTTATATATAAATCAAGATTGTATTATTATTCTGAATGTTATAGTTGTAATGGCATACGTATTATACTTCAATGACCTTTTAGTAAATTCAACATTTCTACCATTGTGTCAGCGTTCATTTCCCTGTTTTTGTTGGTCAACGCTATTCTTCTACTTCGACTTCAAATTATCCAATTTCAAAAGGATAAATTAATGCTGGTTACTGTAGAAGGCTTCAGTCATTTTGGATATAGCTTAGCCATGTTTCTTGTGTAAGTTTATAAAACATTCTTATAACTTTCTGTAAAGAGACTTCACTTTAGCTTTCATTACTTCTTCATTTAGGTACATGTACCAAGTACTTGCTACCTCTCAGTTTCGAAATGTTATCGAGAACTTTGTCAGGACAAGCAAAGAAATTCACTTCCTGTTGAAAAATCAAACCGCGATAAATCTTGAGAAACACTGGTTTTCTCGATTCCCTTTAGCAAGCGGTCTCATAGTGATCATAAGCATGTTTCTGGGAATTACGGAAAACATACTATATGACATGGAGCGCGTATCCGGGGTAGGCAAATTATCCATTCTTCAACTCTACTACGACCAAATTTTAAAACACTGGGATAGTGTGTTTCAAGGCTACAATCCATTCGTTGCACTTATATTGGCTGTTCTAATAACAGTCTGTACATGGGGTTGGGTGTATGTGGATTGCATTCTGATGATATTGTTTAGAGCTATATACGAAATATTAAAGATCTTGGATAAATGTCTAGCTGCAGATCTATCTGATAATGGCGCCTTCAATAAAACCGAAGACAATGACCAACGGTTAATATTTGAAAAGACTGGAATCAAGCAGCCTTCAAGCACTACTAAAAGCTTAGATATATACCAGGATTACTACCGGGTTGCTACTAAATTGGTCAATCAAGTGCAAGCGTATATATCACCTTTGATTCTTGTAAATTTTGCATTTAATCTGTACTTAATTGTGGTTGTAAGATATGCGTGTGCTTATGCTTACTTATATGCATGTACAATGCATTTGGTTATGGTAAATGAACGGGTGAAGGTACGGTAGGAAGACGGAGA
>JAQFYG010001893.1:0-16792 GCA_034694325.1 Entomobrya corticalis
TGTCGAAGACAATCGCAGACATCGTGACTACAATCTTTCAGCTACGTGATTTCCATCGTGGATTACCACGACTAGTTCTGACAATAAACAAGACGGTTACGCAATACTTTGCCAATAGAGCGAGCCTTCCTTCTTCCACAACAACAATAAAAACATACCTTTTTCAACATTTTAAACTTAAATAATAAATTTTGTCACGTTTTTTTCGCATTTTCAACAAAGAACATTTTACACAACATTTACATTTTTCTACACAATAAACTTGTCGATGACCTTGAAAAAACCAACAATCCGTTTGTCGGCATGATTGTTTGTGAAATTTTGAATGCCGGAGGGATTCATAAAAATTTGCAAGAAAAACGACCTATATTTCAGGTTGGATATCAATACTTACGTAGAGTTTTAGTGCTAATTATTGCTAATTATTTTGAAGATAGTAAAGTTAAATGTTAAAAGTATAAACTCATGTATGTCGAGAGATTTTAAGCCTTTTTCCTCAACATTTTAAAAGAATCTCATCTGTTATTTGGGAGGCCGAGGCCATACAAAGATTTCTTCTTTTATTTTTTGTCCGTAGATCTTTTCGTGCGAGATGACTCACATGAAAACCATAAAAGGACGAATCTTTACTTAACTTAAAAAATATTCTTTTAAAAAGTTAATTAATCAATCGTTAATCGAGAATGTCAAGTTTTCTGTCAATTTGGCAAATTTTCATGAAGATAAAAAAAAGAATTATAAATGCATGAAAAGATTTTTCATGATAATAATGATAATCAGATTCAAACAGACAAATATTCTTGTCTATATATATATTATAGTTGTGTTTTTATATATATATTTTTGGCTTTAGGCTGAAAAAATATATATTTTTAGGGATAGGTTAGCAGTTAGCAGAGATTCTAATATTATTATTCATACTTCCAACTTCACCTTCTCTCTATAAATCCAGAAGAGAGTTATAAGAAGATATACAAAGATTTTTCGAGATTACAAGGTCAAGTTGATGATGATGATGATGAGATGAGGCGAGGAGATGAAGATGAGGTTATGAATTTAAAATATTAATGAGTACGCGGAACGGTGAGAGGCAGAGGCAAGAATAAATAATAAAGTGTTATAAAAAATCGTAGAGGAATTTCAATTTAAATTTCATTTCATATCTTTATCCAAAAAACTTGTTAACTAATTTATAGGTAAGTGCTAACTAATTTAGAAAAGTAGGTTAAAAAAGATGAAAACTCTAAAGAACGTTCTAGAATATTTTTCCAAGATTCATTTCAGCTAAAACATCCGGAAACCCCCACGTATTTTAAAATAAAATTTCAAAAGATTTAGAAGATGATGATTATCAAAAATGCAACGTAGGTGGATGGTGATTGGTGATGGTGGATTGCGTGCGTTTTTTTTTCTTCAAACGACAAAAATTGCAGATTGCAGACAGGTATAACGACTAAATATAGAGAGACGGTTACAAGTGAATCTGAATCTCTTCTGGTTTCAGACTGATTGAGAGTCTGCTCGTGCTTTGGACTGACTTGATTCATTAATTGGAGATGTGATAATGATGCCCTTGCCTTGCTGGATGTTAATTATGTTTTCTCATCATTTTTCTCAAGATTAAGTAATAGGTTCTTGTTTTATGTAGGCGATATATATCTGTATATATATATAGTCATGAATAATTTATATTTTAACCTTCATAAATCAGGACAGAAACATGGATACTTGGAGATATCACCATGAAATATTAAAAAATATTAAGCTGTTTTTTAAAATGAGATATTATTTTTTTTACTTCGATAATGCGAAGATCCGGAAGTGTGGCGGCCTGTTGTCTGATATGCTGTTGTTGATTGTAATTATTGTTGTGATGATTGAGGTTGTTATGAAGTGGCGTCTGTTTGACATTGTAACTGCATGAATTACCCATTGTAACGGTTTTTGGTGTGATTTGGAATTGCGGTATCGTTTGATGGGATTTGGTAATCGCTTTGTTTTGTGGAGATGTCAAAAGGGATGAAGGTCCCCCGGGGTTTTCGAGTTCCAGGTGCTGAGTTTTTTGGTAGGATTCTAAGGCTGCGACTACAGCAGCTACTGAGACTGGTTCTTCTTCGTCTTTTTCTTCAAGTTCAAGTTTCATGGAGGGTCCGACTCCTCCATTGATTTTTTTGTTGGAAGGGGAGGTGGGGGCGGGAGGAGGTTTTGATGCTTGAGATTTTCTTGTGAATCCGAATGAATTGGGTTTGTTGATTTGTTGAGCTTGACCGCTGTTAGTTTTGTTATTAATTAGACGAGAAGTTGATTTAATGTCTTCTTCAGATCTGGATCTGCTGGAGGAACCGCTACTCCCAGTGACGCCACCTCCACCTCCACCACCTCCTTTTTCTGATGACGAGTTATTCAAAAACTTTTTGGAGTAGTTGCTGCCAAACGCGCGATTCAGAAACCTTTTAACGCCATTGCCACTAGGTTTATTACCAGAAGATGATGATGAATTGTTGACGCCACTGCTGCTACTATGATCCCCTCCTCCTCCTCCTGACGACGACATCTCACTGACGCCACCACCACCACCACCACCAATATGTCGATCCACAGGAGAAGGAGAAGACCGTTGATGTTGCATTGAAACAGAGTTTAAATAACTATTTATATTTATAACACTTTAACTTTAAACTTATTTAAAAAAATATACACAACAAAATAATAACACACAAGAATATTAGGTCACGGTTAACATTTAACTTTAACAAATTCCAGTTTTAAATGTTTTCTGCTTATTCATGCAACACGCTTGACTTGACTTTAACTTGACGTTGACGCCACAACAAAAAACTCAACAAGAACAATAAATTATAACTATTCTGTCTCTGTCTCCTCAAAAGATTATATGATTATTATTTAATAGAACAAAAAAAAATTGAATAATAACAGACGTCAAGAACTCAAAACAAAAAAAGTCGTTTTTAGCACATTTAAAACACTTTAAATGACCTTGTGGTCGTTACTAACATATAACGTCTCAATCTCAATTCTTTACACAATTTAACAAGCACCAGAAGAACAACATGTTCAGCAATTTAACGTCGATCTTTGACTGCTCTTCTATCGTCTCTGGTGACGGAGTTGACGTTAATGATAATTATAAATAGGCTTCTTACCAAAAACCGCTCACATTATTGACATTCATGAATTATTGAATATTAAATGCAAAGTAAATAATACTTTAAACTAAAAAGCACGTACTCAAGACTCAAGACGAGATCTTCAATCCTTCTTATGTCAAAAACAAAAGAAGATCTTCATTCAAATCAGCTTTCGAAACTCTCTAAACACTTTAATTGCTTTATTTTTTTTTCTAAGAAAGTTCGGAACCATTCCAAAATATAAATTCCAAGAAAAATGTTCGAAACTTTCGAACAATTAACTTCAAAATAGAGAGATTATACGCTTCGTAGAGCCAACTCCTCCGCTATCCGCTATCGCCTCCGCAAATAAAAAGAATGAAACGATCTAAAACACAATTTTCAAAAAGTGGCGCGCCAACATACAAATTTTTGACGGAAGGATCCAAACTCTATGATTTATATTGCATACGTACTAACGCAACTGCAAGGAAAAATGACGTGCTTTCACAGTTGCGGCACAACAACAAATGCTTCTTGTTCGTCTCGTCGTCAGAGCAACAAAGCCAAGCAGCGTGAGAGCGCATAAATATTTTTTCCTCGATAAAAAATTTTCTTGGCTTTTTAACTCTTCAAGATTTAATTATTCTTCAAGACTTAATTATTCTTTACAAAATCACTAACAAAAAATTATAATTTTATTTTTTTCTCAACAATTTAACTTGCAAATTAGTTTAAATGTACACAACTTACATAACAAAAAATTAACTGCTTTCTGGAGAATGAATCCATTAACCCTCCGAGAGAACAAACGGTTTATGCATTATACCTTTTCAACTTGAAAGTTGAAACTTAGAAATCTGAGCCGACTAGACATTCGAGATATCATGAAAAATACTCGTAAAAAACTATGAAACGGATAATAATATATTTTTAATATTTTATGATCAACACAACAAAAAAACAAACTGTTTTTTCCCTCTGATGTTCCGACAGTTATGAGACCAGACGCAGACGAGTTTTTTGCGACGTGTTCAGGAGGAGTTTAAAAAACAGAATAAAAATGTCGATTAAAAAAGTATAATTTTTCAACAAAGTCAAAAGTCTAAAAAAAACTGCAGCTGATGATGACGAGATTGGAAAGGTGCTTTGCAAAAAAAAAATTATAATGGCAAAGGTTTCTGTTTCAAGTTTAAAAAGGAATATATATATATATAATATTATGTTATTATATGAAAAAAAATATCATAAAGATTGGTAAGGGGGATTGCCCAAGTATATATTTTTTTCAGTTGATGAGGATGAGAAGATGAAGAAAAAAAAGGGTTAAAATGTTATAAAAAACATGTATGAAATCTGCATCCAAGCATTTTGGCACAGTCTGAAAACAACGGCGACAGCATGGCAAAAAAAACCCAAAATAAAACGATATAGATATCACCAAAATATAAATAATATACAATTATACATATGCTAAAATGGTTTTTCTCAAGTTGCCCCATAAAAAACTAAAAATCCCTGTCAATTAGGATATTATATTTTTAAGGTACCCGAAACCGGATCTAGCTTCCAGATTCCAGAGTTCTAGATAATGATCTAATTTTTATAACCGTCGGACAGACAAACTTGAAAGAATCTATTGAAGTTGATGACGCTATCAACTACGTAATGAATACATGGTTATTATTAACATTAAGTAATAGCCTATATCAGTAAATAATCATATAGCTCCACACAACATCAACAACAACAAACATATATACAAAAAATATTATTTTTCATTCAGAGATTCAAAGACAGATCATCTCATATTATATTGCATTACGCATAAGCAAAAATAATAAAAAGGTTTACACTTTACACACCTAAAAATTCTTCATCTTCATGTTTTTTTTTTGCATTGCATCATCGTCATCCTGAGAAAAACGGCGACGACGAGAGACCAAGAACCAAGAAGATGATGATTTTATTTTAGCTGCCAGCATCAAAGCTCACACTCAAGTCAAGATAGAAATAATGTTATAATTTTTCCTTTAAAATTAAGTGGAATTGGATATATTTTTTTGTGAAGATGTGCCATGTACCAAAAAAAATTATCCATGACAAACCCTTTCTTCTATCTTCTCTGCACCTTTTTGACTTGTTGGTCGTTGGTCGTCATAACAACAACGTCGTCGTCAGTCGAGTCGTCATGATGAATATGAAGTGTGCTAAGTACAAGTGCAGACATGAGACAATAACAAGGCAGGAGACAGGAGACAGGGGGAAACTAGAGATAATGATAATATTTATGATAATTTATTTATGTGGAGGTTGGAGGTCGGAGGTTTCAGAATGTATTTTTCAGTTCTTAAAAAGAGTTTATTTTTAGAAGGTCTTTATATACTTTTTGTTTTTTTAAATTTTTTACATACAGCAATTAAATTTAAATTTAAATAGTATGTAGTAGTAGCGCAGCAGCAGGAGCAGCAGTTGTTTCAGGATTTAATTATTACTTTTTTTTTTCATTCATCATCTCTCATGGTAGGTGGAACAATAATGTTTTTTTTGGACAAAAGAAAGAATAAACAAATCTTAATTGGTAGTTAAATTTAAATATAATTAAATTTTTTATATGAACAATTCATATTTTTTTAAGGTACACTCTTCCGTTGTGACGATCGGCGGTCGTTATTATTTATAATTTTTCGTCGTTGCCAATGAAGATATTTTTATTCTGCTTTTTTCTAGGCTATTGTTTCGGTTTATTTTTTTCTATAAGAGGATGACCAGCAAGAGATTATATTGAAATATAACCTGAGGCTGGTTGGCTGTGATTTTTTATAAGATTTTTTTTTGTCCCTGTCTTGGTTTCATTTTCATTAAAAATTATTACTTTTTTTAATGCTGATGCGGTAAATGCCGGTGTGCAATAGTTTACATTACAATATTGTTTTTTATTTCCTTAGAAAGAAGGTTTTGCGCAGGGGATATATATATATATATTGTATATATAGTCAATAGTATAGAGGCATATACAACAGGTCAGCTTAATAATTTTTTTTGATGTTTTTTTACCTTTTCACATTCAATTACAAATAGAATAACTGTACATTACACAGAGAGATAAACATTAATTAACAGTTGATCAGCAGAAAAAGGCATTCATACTTAAACGTTAGTTTCTTCAAATAGAACAGAACAGAACAGTATAATAATAATAATAAGATTAATTAAATTGTAATAATAATAATTAATTAGAATAATAATATTATTAAGAATTTAGTCCTACGCTAACGACACTCCCACACTTTAACACTCTGATCTACGCTGCTGGTGACTACATAAGGGTAGGATCGATGAAAATCTGGAGAAATAAATAAATAAAATTAGAGTTAGTAGTTTCAGAGATATAGATTATAAAAATTAATTAGTAAATGGTTGTCATGGTTACCTAAGGAAGTACAAAAGTGAGAATGAGCCTCTAAAACTTTTAGACATCGCTTGTTGGCCAAGTCCCAGACACGAAGCGTTTTATCATCACTTACTGATAACAAAAATTTACCACTAGGGTGGAAAGTCAGACCTCTAACCCAGTTATCATGACCAACAAGAATCATGACACAGCTTTGAGTCCCGATATCAAAAATCCTGATACTCTGTTCACAAAAAAACGATATATAATTAGTACAAAAACTCCCATCCAAAATGAATTTTCTTAAATAAATTGATTTATTCTGGATGCCCCCACCTTATCTCGACTTCCAGATGCCAGGAATGGTCCCGGAGACTTTTTGTTATCAGTTCCCTCGCAAATAGGCTCAGCTGCGGATGGTGGTGCCCAAGCAATGCATTCGACGACATGCTCATGATTCCTAAACTCCATTTTGCACTCCTTGGAATTCGTCACCCATACACGTATTGTCTGGTCGTTGGAGCAGGATGCTAGCATTGTTCCGTCCTGATTTGGTCTCACCATTCGAATCCACTCCCGATGCCCGTCAAATGTGCGGACACAGAATCCGGTGGACACCTCCCACAACTTGATCGTTTTATCACGAGAGGATGACACGATGTAGTCACCTGAGGGAAGAAACGCTACACTGGACACGTTGTGGTCATGGCCTCGCATTGTTTTGACACATTCGTAGCCTGTCAACTCCCATAGCTTAATTGACATGTCAGCACTACAGGAAGCTGTGGAAAAAATCCAATTAATAAATTATACTTCAAGGAGGATAACTAATAATTATTAAGTTATGAAAGGAATTAAGTTGTTTTCGAACCTAGCCACTTTCCAGTGTTATCAAACGCCACATCTTGAACTGAGTCTGTGTGCCCTTTCAAAGTCTTTTCGTGATCACCAGTATCAAAATCCCAAATTCGAATAGTAGCGTCTTCCGAGGCGCTGGCTACTAATGAATACACTGGGTGAAATGCGACTCGATTTATTGGCGCCCTGTGACCCCGCAGTGTGAATTTTTCAGGTGGTCTTGGAATCCATTCAGAAGGCGAGCGTTTCTCTCTGCTTGGCGCACCTGCTAAGTATTCCTTCTCTGCCTGTTCCAGCTTCCCTTCCAGTTCCATTACCTAATTAACAATTATTTTATCAATCACATTTAAATTAATCAGCTCATTTAACATTTAACTTTAACAAGTTAAACAATAACATTTAATTATGACTACCTTTTTCTGAAGTCTAATAACTGACGTCCATTTCTTCTCCAGTAGCCCAACATACTTTTTGTCACCGACATCGCACGGAAGATCTGACTCTTTCAAGAATATCTCTAACGATTCATGGTATCCGTAACTGTTCAAATAGTCTGCTATAGCTCGATTGCTGAAAAATTATCAAACAAACAAATACAAAACCATAAAATTAACAATACAACTTTGATAAATGTCAACAATTTAATTATAGTTCTCAGTCCCCCGTCTCTGGTCATCAATCAACCTAACACGGACTTAAATACTACGTATATAATTAATAATTATTATTAACTATAAATTAACTTACAGCTCTTCTCGTTGTTTCTGAGAAAGTACCATCTTGTGATCTCCTTCCTTCCTTCTCGTCGTCCAAAAATTACTACACTTAATTAATTTACTTTTAAACCACCAAAGAAGAAGTCTTCAAAAAACTTCCTCCTGTCTTCACCTTCACCAGAACCCCACACACACACACCAATAACAAAACAACTTAACTACTTACTTACTTAACTGTCAACTTTAACTACTCCTCCTTCTTCTTATACAAAAAATATAACAAACAATTCCCCACACTTCCTTCTCACTCTATTTAAACTCTATAACTGTCAGTTAGTTAACCACTTCCAACTTCCTCAGTAGTCAAGTCATCAACTCCACCTCTGAGTGAGCTTCATAAAAAATTTACCATTTAACTTTAACTTTAACTGCTCATCTAATCAACATACAAACATACATAACATTTAAATTTTTAATTAAAACGATAATCCACCCTTGACCGTCCAAAACAAAATTACAAGACAAGTTTAAATTTAAAGGAGGACCCCCCAAAAAAACAACATAAAGAAGGAGTATCTCTTTCTCTCTCAATCAATCAAACATTTAACATTTAACTTTAAACCCCAACAATTAAATATTTTATTCTAGATCCTTTTCGACGCTCTCAACTTAACTATTTATTTTTACGTCGTCTCCTCTTCGTCGTCGTCGTCTCGTCACTATCTTGAATGGTCACTAGCTTTAAAGTATACTGGTCACCGTAAAATATATTTAACTACCAGCTACATATGCTCCTCCGTTAAAATGTGTGTAGCATTCAAGTATACAACAAGCAATTATATTATTTATTATATTTTATCGTCGTAGTATCCTAACAGCTTATCATTCAGAACCTACCATACCAACCAGTATAACAATATATTATTGTTGTTATTATTTTTTAGGGGGCGGAGGAGGATCCTAAAAAAGAGAGGCGATCTATCTCCGATCTCTTCAATGGATTGACTTTAAGATTTTTGAACGAAATAATAAAAAAATATATAAAGATAAACGGAAAGGATCTTGTGATGATCTTCTCTGTTTTGATGAGGATCTGAGTGAGGATGATTGTGTTTCTTTTTAAAAGATGAGATGATGGACGGATGAGCGAAATATTATTATTGGATGGATGGCTATTCAAAGCTATTCTTCTTTTCTTTAGAGCTATCTGTTGTAATAAATAAAAAAAATGTATTAATAATGCAATGTAATCATGTAGCCTTTTTTTTATTATAAAAGTCTAGAGCTATTTCTATGATGATTGTATAGTGTTTTGTGTTTTGAGTTGGTTGGGAAAGAAGAGGACAGAGGAGTAGATGTATTTAGTTATCTCTTTCTAGTTGTTAGTGAGGAGGAATACAAAAAAAAATATTAGGTTTTTTTGTTGGTTGGCGCATTAATATGTAATGTGATGGGGTCGTGTTCATGTATGTGTCGTCTGAGGATAGGGGATGGGGTCGTTCATTAGAGACGTTGTCGCAATTTGTGGGTTTATTTGAGGGGGGGGTTCAGGGCGAAGTGTTGGGGGAGGGGAGAGGGTAGGAGAAGGGGGTGTTATGGTTTTTTTTGGGGGTGGGGGGGGGGGAGGATAAGGGATCTTTTTGTGTGGATGACCCCTTAAGAGTGAGGTTTGGTATTCCATGCCGTGATGTAAAGTGCCAGTGCCACCAGCACCACATGTGTAAAAAAATGAGTAGACAGACAGACGGAGAGAAAAAGAAGAGAGGGTGCAGAAGGAGTAGAGGAATAGGAGATTGTTTTAACTTTTTAGCGTGTTATGCATGCATTTAGTACTGGTGGTGGTGGTGCTGGTGTTTCTGCTTAGGAGAGAGTAGAGGCAGCTTTTTGGGGGATTTTAAAGTGAGTTTTGTGTTTGTCTGTCTGTCGGATTTATGTTGATGGCTGATGCTGATGGGTTATTAGGCTTTAGTTTTATATGCGAAGCGTCGAAAAAAAATATGGGAAAGTGTAGCAGGCTTTTAATCTTATCAGGAATATTGTAAAGTCCGGTTCGGTGTAATTTTGCGTACGATTCACAACACAAGTCTTTAACAAATATTTAATCTTGGGTTTTGGTTTGGGGGCACTATTTGGTAGTCTGGTCTAGCTTGACAGTTCTCGTAAGATCATGTCAAGTTAAGTAACGCCATAACAACTAACTAGTACTGTATGGGTGACCGATCAGGTGCTGGCGGCCGGTGGCTTCTTGCAAATAAAGTAGATGTACGACAGCGCCCTACCTAATCCTACTCGGCTCGGTGAATAATAATTGCTTGCAATTAGTACGGGGTAGGTATCCTGTAGTTTCCGCAAGTGTTCTCAGAAAGGAAGTGATTATCTCTACAAGATCCTCTTTGAGTGTCCCTTCTCTACTGGTGAAAGAGCAGAACCGCACCGACCTGAATCAGCAAAAAAAATCGAATAAATAAATAAAACTCGTCCGAACCACCGCAACTAGCACGATTGTCCGCGAGATCCCTGTAAGAAGCCGAAGTCGAACAATTCAAGGCCCAGTAAATCCAAGCCAAAATGTAACTGTGGCCATAAAATGGAGTCTTGACAAGGCACGGGCTTGGCAAGGCGTCTTCTTAGGGCCACAGTTACATTTTGACTTGGATTTACTGGGCTTTGACTCGTCCGAACCACCGGAATTGGCGCCCTTGCCCGTGAGGTCGCTGTAAGAACCCTAAGCAAAAAGAGCACAAGCCAAAGTCGAAAAATTCAAAGCCCAGTAAATCCATGCCGTGGACCTAAGAAGGCTGTCAAACGCAAGACACCGACTTCCAAGAGTTCCAAATCGTCCAAGGGACCCCAATGTGCCCCCAAAACGAAGCCAAAAAATTTAATCTGTCAACCTTGACTACTGGCTTTGTCATCATCCATCGTCGTTATCATTCAGCAAAATAAACAAACAACCTCTCTTGTCAATCAACTTATTTAATTCCGTTTTAGCATAGATTTTCAATAAACATATTAAATACAGTCTGCATTTTAAAATTAAAGTCACGTTCATCATCCACGTCGCATATTTTATTTAAAGTTTAAACACTTGTGACCTCACAACTCACACACAACAGCTACGTCTCTTGTCTCTTATCTATATCCGTATTTGATAACAACAATGTATTCAAAAATTAGTATATAAAATCTATATATGATATACATTTATAGGATAGAATATAGAATCTTATTTTCTTTGTAGTGCAAGGTTTTATTTAATTTTTTATTTCCATATATCCCAAGCCATCCATCCAACATCCAATCCATCTCCACAAAAAAGCAGCCCTCAGTAAAATATGTTGCAAATGAAAATCAAGTAGAAAATGTCTTGGTCTCTGGCACTGCATGATGCATATTATGCGGTGGTATTGGCATTTATTATTACGACGACGAGAAATAAGGTGAGTCAGTGTGTAATATCATGTTCTTCTTCTGGTTGTGCATGTGATGACGATGTGAATGAGTCGAGTCGACTGGTAAACTTGCATACTAGCTGATTGTAAAGTAAAAAGATGAATGAGCTATGAGCTAGTATATTAGAAACCTTTTCAAAGACATAAAGGATTAATATTTTTTGCAACAATTTCGCATTCCTCCAAGAAGTAATATTACTACTAGCTATTATGAAATGCACTAACAAGATGGAAGAAAAAAAAATTGTATACGGAAATGTTTTGTAGTTTGCTTGCTTGGATTATTGTATGATTATAGGATTTAGTAGAAAAACATACGGATGTACGGAGACGGACAGACGACGGACTGTTACAATAACATTAAGTTGTAAATGTAGTATTTAGTGTTAAAGGAGGCTTTTTTATTAGAATGGGTATGTAATTTTTAAGGCGTATGTGTGAACACTGGGGACTGGGGACAATGTACAAGATTCGCATTTGAAAATATTATGGCAAAAATGGTTTGTAAGTTGGCTAGGTATTGAAATGAAGAAGGAAATCGAATGTGTAAATGGGAAATAATGAGGATGGATTTATTTGAGAGTTGACTGATGGCTTGGTGGCGAGTGGAGAGGAGAAATGATTTTTTGAGGTGAGGTTGTAGCGCCATCTGTTGTGGAAAACATGAAGCTTTTTATATGGTTACCTGAAAGGACTGAGTAGATGTCGCAGAAGTAGAGCATCTCTCTTTGTTGCTGTCTCAGTCTGACAATGGTAAAAATGAAGTCCCTGTGAACCTGAAGGATAACTAGTCCTTATTTTCGATGAGTTATCCTGAACTGGATTCATAGCAAAGTTTGTATTGACGCTGACCTATCTCTGTTGAATTGCGAGATCGATTCTTGGTGACACCAAAGTTTTTTCGAAAACTACAATTTAATAACGATTTAAAGAAATATTAATTGAGACAAAACAATATGACGTGGTGGGTAATATGTCGGAATGAAGAAGACGGCATAGCAGTGGGTGAAGTATTGGTCGGGAATACTTTCCAATATCCAAAATCGTCCCTAACCTGACATTTACCGACTCCTTGGAAAATATTTATAATCGTAAAGATGACCAGGGTAACAAACAGGTTACATTCTTTGAGCAGATAAGTCGCTCAGGAATTAATGCTCCTTTTCCTTTGTTGTGCGATTCGTGGCTTTCTGATTGTTTGCAAAATTGGAAAGATCGAGGATACTATGTCTCTTTGGCTAATAAATGCAATTCGAAAAGATTAGCGGTTGGTGGGGAAAGGGGTAATGAGGAAAAGCGTGGGATCCGTTTGGATCTGCAGAAAAGATATGTTCAAGAGGAGTCGGGTGTGGAGTACTTGAATTTGCAGTTGCAAATTAATGGATTGAGACGAGATGAAATTGGGGGAAGATCTACGACGATTGGGGAAGTACATGTGCCTCTGGAGGTGTTGATGGAAAACCCGGAACAAGTTGTGGGCGCATTGGTGACAAGTGCATATAAAAGACATGCGGTCCATATTGGACGATTTCAATATTAAATAATAAAATATTATGTAAATTCATTGTTAGTTGTTAAGTAATGAACAAATAAAAAAAATTTTTTTTTGCATTGCTCTCATATTTCATAACTATTCACTATTTATATGGCGATTAATTTAACATATGACCACCTGGTGGACAGTTATTTTGATTCTTGATCTACATTTTTATTGTGCCTGTAAGCACATTACTGACAATAAAGCATGTTAAATGGTTGGTGATATTGAGGTAGGTGGTTTTCTATAAAAATGATGACATGATGATCAGTGACCATCGCCCTGATCTGATCTGATGTCTAGCTGTGATCGCAATCGCAAATGATCTTTATGCATATTAGTCTAGAACAGAATAAATTTTATTCAGGATGGAAGGTGAATAAATTGTTGGCGTTTGGACGCCTCATTTTACAGATTTATTTTTATGGTTGTCTTTAACTTTTGTAACTGACGCTGACCAACCAACATAGATGACAGTAAATAATGAGTAATTTAAATACAAATAGTTTATTTTCAGACATACTACAGGTGCTTCATCAGCTAAAAACTCATTCGCAATAGCTTCAACTTTGGCAAGGTCAAGGTTAAAATGTAAATGTTCTTGTACGAATTGAGAATTAAATTGAGAAAAAAAACAGAAACAATATTATTTATTATTTAGTCATCATCCCTCATTACAAGAATCATTATGTTTTATTATTGCACTAGATTTCAATTAAAAATCATGTTTGCATGCAAATAATTTATGATAAGAATATTACGGACACGCGAATAGATGACGCCACATTTTTTTGATATGCTTTATCATAACAAATTATGTGAAGAAATGATTTTAAAAGGAAGTAAATCACAGCGTCTAGTCTAACGATCTATTATTTAATGTCAGAAAACAGAACACCGAAATTGTTCTGTTTTTTAATCAATTCCGTATCAAATTGATTCGCCGATATTTATGCGATGATAATGATTGATGACGACCAAAACGTTTTTTGGAATTCAATTAGTCATCAAGTCAGTTAAAATATGTAGATAGGTCATTAATCGTGAATGACCCGACCTCTAATAAATCACGCAAACTTTAGTAGGAATTCAATTGATTATTGATATGAAATTATTAAATATTGATATTTTCAATCAATAAACCATTTAAAAACGACAGGTGCATACTTATGATGACGGTGATTATGCATTCATTGAAGTCATTGTGGATGGTGGACGTGGACACTTACAATAATTGAATCAATCAGTATCAATGCCAATGCCAATGATAATCATCTACTTAAACGGCTTAGACGATAAGATCCGGCAACGCAATTAGTTTAGTTTACATTCCTCTGCAGTCCTGCTCTATTTTTTGTCACGCATCATGGAAAAGTTAAGCGGTAAAATCTGTAACAAATGGATTGACATTTTCAAATACAAATGACAAATGCCATGAATTTTTATCTCATATTTTTTTTTGTCCTTGTTTTAAAATCCGATTTATTAAAATGCCCATATAATCAATCATGAGAACCTATTCGATATAGACCGAGATATTTATCTTTCCTTGAAACATAAATGACGAATTAAAACTGGGTGCTGTTGACAAATGATGTTCACTGAAAATCTGGTATAATCACTAGAAAAACTGCTGATTAAATTGTGATGATACGTAATTTATTAATCAATTTTATCGATTCGCCCTGATAATACAATTTTTTGTATGTGTAAAGCCAATAGGCTAATAGGTATGTATGGAGATTGGAGTTGTGTATAATATGCCTATGCTCTTTGTACAGTATTTTGACAAAAAAGAAGATCAAAAGATTTATAAATGAATGGAAATAAAGTGCCTAAAATGCCGAAAGGATTAAATACCCACCAACTTGACGTCTCTTCTCTCCTCTCACGTAAATGATTATGGTCACTGGTCAGTCTCGCCGTAGTATTGTCATATCGCATGATAATACCGCTTTATTGAACGCCAACGCCCATTTTAAAAGGTAAAGTAATGAAGAATCAGAACAATAATATGGAATAGACATTCCATGCAAAATACTTGTACATTGTCCATATATTCTTGATTCTTGAATATTTCAAATATGATTTGACGATGAATCATGGATCGGTTTAGTGATGACCTGTGGCTAAAAATCACAAAAAAATACAAATTGAAAAGAAATGTAATAAAACTGACTGAGCTTTTGATTTTCAAAAGAAAAGGCCAAAAGATATTAAAATATTTACGATGGCGGCACAACGGGGACCGTGATGTGATCTCTGAGAAAATGGAGAAACCAAGTTTGGGAGGTGAGATGGACAGTAAAAAAAACCTACCGCAACAGTATAACTTTTTATTATTAGTAGTTTTGTCTACAATTTATTATGCAATATACGTCATTATAAATTATGGAATGCTACATGGGTACCTGTAACTATTTTCGAGAATTGTCAATGTCAAAATAAAATCCAACGAACAAAGTCAGGTCGAATCTAACTGCCGCGTCCATAGTCCATACTTAACCGTCATTTGCAATTTATTGTCGTCATAAAACTGAAATATCAGATTTTAAAAGTCACGTTCAGGATTTAAATGTGTTTGTACATTGTACTGTCAAGTGAAGATGAAACCTACACATCAGTCAACAATGGAAAAAGCTTGGACAATAAAATTAAATTCAACTGAAACTGAAGCAAAAAACGCCAACTCTTATTTGCATATGACCTTGACTTTGAACTGTTGTCTGTCGTAAAAGTTATTTTTTGGAGAATTAGAGATCTGTGTCGAAGTCAAAGAAAGTGAAACACAATAGCAAACTATTCATGTGTAAAATGAACAATGCAACAATGCAACTTGAAAAGCATTGGTAGATGTTGCAAGTTGCAACAATTACCAAAGATTGTAATGGTCATTAATAAGCAATCAGTCAATGTCCATTTAAAAGTATTTTAAGTGATCTCATGACCATCTATCAATTAGGTATTTAGCTTTTGGATAAACCGGATTTTGCAGGATCAATGAACAATTGACATTGTTTCTTAATTGATTTATCAAATTCAACATTATTCCGAACGATTACTAATTAAAGTAACAAGTTAAATCAGTTTCTCAGTTAAACTTTTTAAAGCACAAGCCATTCTACTACGCTTTTTTTTATCTCGCCGGCAATATGGCAATCAGCATTTTTTATATTGATTTTTTGTTATTTGCTACCCAATTTAAAATCCAGTTTAAACCTAAATCAAATTCAAAATTCAAGTTCAGTCAGATCCAGATCAATTAATATCTCTCAAACTGTAACGATGACACTTGTTGATTGGCTTTTTGGGATGACAATGACAATGCAAATAAAAGAAGTAGTTAATCAGAATGACAATATATTGGACCGCCTTTAAACATTCAAAGCTGTTCTGTTTTGATTATTGATTGACGATTGACTTTCCAGATTCCAGATCATTTGCCGCGTGTGTCGGCATGTCTTTATTTTATTGAGAGTGACGCCTCTGCAGATATCGGAATTATGACAAAAAAAATAATATGCCGCTTGTATAATGACGTGTATGGTAAAAGGTAAGTATCGATCAATTTCCATTAATTACCTTTACCTTTTGCGAATTTCAATTATTATTAAGTGACAGGTACTGTTACTTACTACAAATACATGGTGGGAG
Organism: Entomobrya corticalis; assembly: GCA_034694325.1. Taxonomy (NCBI): domain Eukaryota; kingdom Metazoa; phylum Arthropoda; class Collembola; order Entomobryomorpha; family Entomobryidae; genus Entomobrya; species Entomobrya corticalis. Next base: position 16,740 of record JAQFYG010001893.1, read on the forward strand.
CGAAAATGTCTGTCTGTCCGTCCGTCTGTCCGCGCGATAACTCAAGAACGCTT
>JAQFYG010001894.1:0-16792 GCA_034694325.1 Entomobrya corticalis
TGTAAAATTTCTTACGTTGCATATAATGTAAATGTCACGTTCGCTTGTTGTTGTAGATCAACATTCCTTGACGGCTGTATATCTACAGGTATTGCTAGTACAAAACTAGTACAAAACCACCAAAAAACTACATGTCGGAGGATTTGGTGCAACAATCTTCTATCAAAAACCATTGTAGATTTTTTCAATGCTGAACTAATTAATTTTATTTTTAAACCTGTGAAATTGAAATCACATGAGATGATGCTCATGCAACTTATTTTGTTTTACAAAACTAGATGCTTTGTTGTACTTTACAAAACACCGTACTAATAAACTCATTTTCATTCTAATTCCAGTTTTTTTGTAGTACTTGTTTACAAGTACAAGTTAATTGAAGCAAAGCAAACAACTTGATGCAAAGGGAAAACCCGATGAGTGATTTAATCAAAGCTGATAAGTTTGTCATTTTATGAAATTCATTCTCGTTTTATGACGTAAACGAAACCGTATAAATGTAGAGTAGACTATTAACTGTAGTGTAGCTGATGCGCTGTAAAGCATGCTACGGTAGAAAGCACATTAGCAAAATAGGTACAAAATATACCCATTTTGATTGTAGTAGTAACAATGAAAACTCGCAATAAAAGCACGCTATGCATGTTACCTATAAAAAGGTACCAGTAAGTAACAACAAATTACCTACATGCGAAAATGTTACATGCGAACCACTATATGAAACAAGAAATATTCTATGCTAAAAATTCTGCAAACCGAATAAAGATTAGGTTTAGAAATATCATAGCATATTTTATAAAATTCGGCAAGTCATTTTTCCACTTTTGCAAACGAAAAAACAGTCATTACCAGATTTTCAAGGTGGGAACTTGATTATATTTTCTGGGTAGCTTACTGTTAACAAAAAGATCATGTTCATTCAAAAAACTTCAGTCTTACTTATTTTGGCTTTAGCCATCGGTCAGTAGTAAATCTTTTTATATATTTCATTTTTATTAGCTTGTTATTAAGTTTTATAGTATCGAAAATAAATGTATCTTAAATAAATTTGTTAGGTCTAACATTAAGCCAAAAGCCATGGGAAGCCGAAAAGAAAGAGAAGAAGTGGTGGATGAAACGTCACAACCAAAATCTCAATACAACGGCTACTCTTGGAAAAGACATTAAAGTCTTGTTTATCGGATCATCAAGCATAGGTAAGTATAAGTTGGATTTATTGTCATTCAGTACCCTCGAGAGGAAAATTACATGAAACTTTGTGACATGAAATTACAAAATTTATAATATAATTGGCATAGATTATTGGGGAACAACCGGAAAAGAAGTCTGGGATTCTAAATACGCCCCTTTAGGAGCGGTCAACTATGGAATCAGGGGCGATCGTACAGAACATCTCCTCTGGAGAATTGAAAATGGAGAGTTGGATGGTTTGTCTCCAAAACTGGTTGTCATTTACATAGGTTCCAATAATGTTCCCAGATTCAATGAAGAGGATACTATTCGAGGAGTCAATGCAGCGCTTGATAAAATACATGAGAAACTGCCAAATAGCAATTTACTTTATGTTGGCTTCTTTCCTCGTGGCGACAAACCTCCAGTTAAAGATACACTGACGAAAATCAGAAATATTACGGATACACTGAAGCCAATGATTGAAGGAGATGCTAAAAGGAATGCACATTTTCTAGATTTGTTTTGGTCTTACGCTCCAGAAAGTATGGACAGAATTAATGAGGAATATTATCGAGAAGATAAACTGCATCAGAATTTGTTGGGATATAAGATGTGGGAAAATTTGATGAGTAGTGTGTTTAATTCCTTAATGGAAACAAAATAAAATGTCTTCTTTATACTTTATTACATATATTTATTTTTTGTAAAAATATAATTATTAGTGCTATGTGCTAATGTGCTATAATAAATTACTGGTATGTAATAAATGATCATATTCTACACTTCACAAATCAGACAAAATATAATTGGCCATTACATGTACATACTCATGTTTTTCATCTTTAATTAAGTCACGGGTCAAATGAACTAGATAAGTTTGTGAATAAGCATTGGTTGATAAAAATTGATGTGTTTTCACACGTCAGTCATCATTTAATATTGAAATCATCAATCTCATTTATCATTACATCGAAATGTCAATGGGCGGAGTATTACCTTTATACGTAGCTGTTGTTTTATAAATCTCGAAGACATTCGTTTTCTTACCAAAGTTTACGCAGTACTTTCAGCGACATTGTTCACCATGAAACTTTTCATTATTCTTTTAGCGGCATCAGATAATTAAAGCAGTTAAAAATAATTTATAGTTAATGATTATTAGTTTGTATAAAGCTGAACTATTTTTGTTTTGAAATGCCCTTTCTTTCTCCAGCCGCAGTATTGGCTCAAATGCCTTGGGAGCCTACCCCCAAAACCGAAGCCTGGTGGTTGGAACGTCATCAAGAAATCCTAAATACCACTGCCTCTCTTGGAGAAAATATTAAAGTAGTTTTCATCGGTTCCTCCACCATCGAATATTTTGGAACAACCGGAAAAGAAGTCTGGGATTCTAAATACGCACCTTTAGGAGCGGTCAACTATGGCATCAGGGGCGATGGTACAGAACATCTCCTTTGGAGGATTGAAAATGGAGAACTAGATGGTTTGTCTCCAAAACTAGTTGTGATTTACATTGGTGGAAATAATATTCGCAAATTCAGTGAAGATGATTCTATTCGGGGCATCAATGCAGCTATTGATAAAATACATGAGAAACTTCCAAACAGCAATTTGCTCTACGTTGCGTTCTTTCCTCGTGGTGACCTTATTCCAATTAAAGATGCACTTACAGTAACCAGGAATGTTACGGATAGACTGAAACCTATGATTGAAGGAGATGTTAAAAGGAATGCACATTTTCTAGATTTATTTTGGTCTTATGCTCCGGAAAGTATGGACAGAATTAACGAGGAATATTATCGGGAAGATAAACTACATCAGAATTTGCTGGGATATCAGATGTGGGAAAATTTGATGAGTAGTGTGTTTAATTCCTTAATAGAAACAAAGTAAATAAATATCTTTTAATTCATATTTATATTTGTTCTTTTTAAAATATAATTCTTAGTGCTATAACCTATCATGGAATAAATGATCATTTTATACACTTCGCAAATCAAGAGAAAGTATAATTAATTTATCTGTATTCATGATTTTTTGCTGTAATCAATCAAGTCACGTGTCAAATGGACTAGATAAGTTGGTGAATAGGCATTGGTTGATAACAATTGATGTGTTTTCACACGTCAATCAGCACTTTATATTGAAATCAACAAGCTCATTATCATGCTTTTATGTTATTTAGTCGTTTTCAATACGCAAAGCGTGGGCGGAGGTATTATAAGTAGATGTGTTTTTATAATATCGAAGACATACGGCTTCTAACCAAAGTTTACGTTAATATATTGAGCGCCATTATTCATCATGAAAATTTTCATTATTCTTTTCGCGGCAGCAGGTAATGAGAGCAGTTTAAAAATAACTTTAATTACAGGTTCGTACATAAAACTGAAATATTTGTGTTTTGAATCTATTCATTCCTTAGCCGCAGTATTGGGCCAAATGCCTTGGGAGCCTACCCCCAAAACCGAAGAGTGGTGGTTGGAGCGTCATCAAGAAATCCTAAATACAACAGCCTCTCTTGCAAAAAATATTAAAGTAGTTTTCATCGGGTCATCTAGCATAGGTATAAGTTGGATTTATTTTCATTCAGTACCCTCGAGAGGAAAATGACACTGTGTGACATGAAATTACAAAATTTATAATATAATTGGTATTATAATATAATTGGCATAGAATATTGGGGAACAACTGCAAAGGAAATTTGGGATTCCAAATACGCCCCACTTGGCGCAGTCAACTATGGAATACGTTCTGACAGAACAGAACATGTTTTGTGGAGAATTGAAAATGGCGAATTTGATGGTCTTGAACCAAAGCTTGTCGTGATTTACATTGGCTCCAACAATGTTCCATTGTTCACTGAGGCGGAATGTGTTCGTGGAGTAAACGCGGTCATTGACAAATTGCATGAGAAGCTTCCAAATACAAATCTCTTGTTTCTCGGATTCTTTCCACGAGGAGATCGTTCACCAGTCAGGAATACATTGACTAAAATCAGAAGCATTTCAGAAACTCTGGAACCCATGCTGGAAGATACCAGAAGGAATTCCCACTTTTTAGACTTGTTTTATGACTACGCTCCTGAGAGCTTGGACAGAATTTATGAGCAATACTTTCGGGATGATAAGTTGCATCAAAATTTGCAGGGGTATGAGAAATGGGATGGTTTGATGAACAGCACATTCTATAGGTTGATTCGATAAATTTGTGCGATGTACTTTTATATTATTAATTATATAGAAAAGATGGAAAGAATAATAAAGGAAACTACTTTAAAGTATTTATGACTTTTTGCCACCTCATTTTGAAAACCACAGTCAAGTATGTTCAGTATTATGTTGGTCTTTTTTGCATTACAAAATATTTGCAAAGTCATGTCAATTGCAATACGATCACGAAGACATCACAATTTTATTTTTTAAATGAAACAACAATTGCATAATAATTCGAATTTCACGATGCGTTTATGTTTATTACATTATTATGCATCAAATATAATATGATGTACGTATATAATGTGTCAACGAATACAACCTAAATAATATTTTTAACAGTACAAATCATGTTCCTTATCTAATCAAATCATTTTGTCAAACGAATTCAAAATAATTTTCATTAGCTTGTCAAATACTGGTTAATGAACAAACATAGAATTGTGGTCAGTAGTTGATGGATTTTGTGCTGAGTAATTCAATTGACCTCTGTCATCTGTACTGTATTAAAACATAACGATATAGTAGTGCCCACAGTTTTCCTACTCACTCGATTTGACCAAAGTCAAATTATTTAGTTAAATCATACCTGCTTCTATAAACTAGGCAAATCATGCAGACAATATTTAAAGCCACTCTACTTGCCATTGCTATTGGTAAGTTACGCAAATCTGAAACTATATAAATTAGCACAAAATTTAAAAAGACTTTCAAAAATGATTCATTTGACGAATTGTTAGGCATTGTATTATGTCAGCCTTGGGAGCCCAGCCCAAGAACGGAAGCATGGTGGCTGGAGCGTCATCAACAGTTTCTTAACAGTACTGCCTCACAAGCTGACCAAATCAAAATCGTTTTTATTGGTTCGAGCAGTATCGAATACTGGAACCAAGCCGGAAAACAAATTTGGGATGCGAAATATGCGCCGTTGGGATCATTTAATTATGGTATTGGTGGCGACAAAACGGAACATGTTCTTTGGAGAATTCAAGAAGGTGAATTGGACGGCCTAAATCCACAACTTGTTGTCGTATATATTGGCTCGAATAACGTGCCAGATTCCTCAACAAATGCTGAAATTGTCCGAGGTGTTGATGCTGTCATTACAAAAATTCATGAGAAGGTACCGAATGCCAATGTTTTGCTGTTGGGTTTCTTTCCACGAGGCGACGTTAATCCAGTTAATGCCACACTGCGAAGAATTCATGACATAAGTGTCAGTCTTGACAGCTTGGTTGATGGAGACACTCAGAGAAGGTCACACTTTCTGGACATTTTCAATTCCCTAGCGCCACCCACACTGGACAGGATTTATGAAGAGTTTTATCAAGGAGATAAGCTCCATTTGAACACTCTTGGTTATCAACTGTGGGACCGAGAAATGAACAGCACATTTTATTCTCTTTTGAATTAAATTATATAAATGATGCATCAATAACACCTGCACTTATTATAATTTTGACAACTTATGTAATTGACATTACATATAAGTGTTTTGTTTTTTGCTGTCTATTACAGAAAATATAAAATTGACAACTTGATTGACATATGAATTATGAATTCAAATAATATGAAATGTTTCTTGACACCTTTCGTGCATTACTCCTCAAGTGGCATAATATCAAGCATATATTTATTTGTAAGGGATTGGTAAACTTCCCACCTTATTTGGAAAGAATTAGTCAACTGAGAACGTACAAGTTTAAAATTTTCTCATAAAATAGTCAATAGCTTTCCAAAATGAAGATCCTATCATGTCTCATTGCAATTTGCTTTGGTAAGTAACCTTTTTTGTAATAGCATCTTTAAAAGTATAAATATGGAGACTAAAGTTTTATTGAAATTAATACTAACAACTAAAGTAATCTGTTATTTCAGTGTCAGTAGCGCTGGCCCAAAAGCCCTGGGATCCAGTTCCAAGAAACGAAGCCGGTTGGCTTGAACGTCATCGTCAAATACTAAACAGTACAGCTTCTCTTGGAAGCCGAATCAAAATAGTATTCTTAGGGTCATCTCTAGTCGAAAACTGGGGTCGAGAAGGTAAGCCAGTTTGGGATCGGGAATATGCTCCATTAGACGCCATCAATTATGGCATTGGTGGAGACCAAACACAGCATGTTCTTTGGAGAATCCAAGAGGGCGAATTGGATGGCTTGACCCCGAAACTGGTTGTCCTCTACATTGGATCCAATAATGTTCCAGTGTTCCCCGACAACGACGAAATTGTTCGTGGTGTTGACGCTTGTGTTACCAAACTCCATGAGAAATTGCCAAATACTAATATTTTATTGGTTTCCACATTCCCAAGAGCTGATCAACCAAATGTTAGAGGCACTTTGGAAAGGATCAGGGATATTAATGAGAAATTAAGGGTTTTGGTAGATGGAAATGCACAGAGAAGATCTCATGTTGTTGATTTGTTCTGGTTTTTGGCTCCTCCATCTATGGATGGAATTATTCAGGATTTGTATGTTGGTGACAAGCTGCATTTGAATGAGGTATGTACGAATATTTTATTTATTAAAGGATATAGTCTCTATCTATAATTGTTAATGAATAAACTTTTCTTTTTTTCTTTTAGCGAGGATATGAAATGTGGGCTCGTGAAATGAACTCAATCTTTCAACAATTAATCCAATAAAGATTTTGTTGTTAAATAATCGGGGAAATATAACTAATAAAGTATAAATTAGTATTAATTGATTTGGATTTTCGCAGAAATATGTAGTTTAGCGCTAAATTAAAATACAGACATGAAAGCTTAAATTACTTAAACATCAACATTTTTCCTATGTCAATTTTAAGATGCTTGCATTCAAATCAATAAACAATGATTCAATTATTTATAAAGTACTCGTTGTTTTGAAAATCATTTCATTAAATTTTATCTCATCAAATAATTTCTGATTACTAAACATTTAGTAGTTATAATTTTGATTAGTTTAAACTTTCCAAACAGGTAGTCTACTTTAGTCTGATTCAAGTTTGCTGCATTTCCGCACGTGTATTTGATCGTAAAGTCGGATCCATTTGTTTGCAACTATGTATCAAGATTTGGTGATAACAAGAAAGAAATATTTTACACAGTTCAAATTTCAGGAAAAGTGCCTTTGCACTAATCATAAGATAAGCATAATCATTTGTAGCATACCCCATTTGTTTCCATAAAGAACAGGACATCCTCCATGAAGCGTTAGCGAATCTATATTCCCACTTTTCTTCAAGTTATACCAAAAAACTGCAGATCCTTTAATAGCTTTTGCAGCCACTCCAAGTCTCGGGAATGCCGTACCTCCTCCTAACTCCACATCAGAAAGCTTCAAAACAATAAAATAATTTTATGATAATTAAACCGGAAATTTTTAGAAGATTAAAAGCAAGACATTGTCATAAACACTCATGTACGTAAAACATTAAAGTTGCAATACGATCTCCATTTCTTTTAAGCTCGGCTTCCATTTCAAAAATAAGTTTTGTCTACAAAAATCAACACAAATTTAAACAAACTGAAATATCAAATTTTAAAATTACAGTCCAGAAGTAATTTTCCTAATTTTTCACACATTTGATTGAAGCAATGCATCCAAGTGTGGTATATAATGTCCTCCCACAGATCCATAACACGACACCTGTAATTCTTCCGACGCCACATCATATTCCAATTCCAATCCACTTGCCCTTTTCACAATAATTGGTATTTTACTAAGCAAATGGTCATACACGTAATGTCGATCTTTAAGCCAAGCCACTGATGATGTTCTAACATCAGATTTAGTTCCACCGTTATCCCCCACCACATTAGCTCGTTTCAAAATGGGTGCAGCTTTCTTCTTTATGTGATCAATGATTTCATCGGAAATCAAATCGTAAACTTGAAAAACTGGAGGATTGTCATGATGTAATTCAACCTTCAGTGGGCTGATAATATTGACTGGGGAATTAGTGTGGGAGTACCAGCAACGAAGATTTTTAGATTTTTCTAACGGTAAAAGTTTTTCTCCTCTGCATAAAGCATTGAAATTATAGATGTCATACATCGTGTCGATGGTTAAACCTAACGGATATTCCCATATAGCTGGAGGAATATAAAGCTCCGGAATGTTGTCATAAGATGAGTTGACCAAATTGGAAAAGACGTCGGAAGGAGGATATCTGAATTTCATGAATTCTTGGTTGTGCTGCAAATGAATATTTCAACAAGATTGAAAGATATTCTGCATTCCTACCAATGAAATTAAATTTTTTTAAATGTCATTACTAATGTCCTAGCGGTCAACAAATGGCCTTTAACAATATCTTCTGGAACTGAATCGTCTCCATTTAGTACATGTTGATAAGCTTGATACATCCATTCCAGACCCGTCGCATAACTTTCTTCATTTACTGCTCGAGCACCAATAAATAACATGTCGGAAGCCAAAAGCTTGCAGCCTGTCTTCTTCTCGATAATAACTCCTGTACTCATCTGTATTGTCAAAAATTAAAAATGGGTGTAAAGCTATATTACGACAAATAAGCATCAAATTAATAAAAATGTGATAAATACACAACCTTATTTGTAGGGAGTTGATATGTTTCCTGTATTCGCAAAAGCCCATCTGCAGCGCCTTGCATGTCTTCAATGTTTGGAAGTGTCATTGTGCTTTTCAAATTGTAAATGAAATCTTTCAATTCTAGAAGCGTAATTGATTATTGATTACAAATCACAAATATTATTGCTTATCTACATTTAATTACGTCTAACTATAGGCAATTTAGCACCTGAATGATAAATATCATTGTTCATGTATTCTTCAATGTCTCCTAATTCAGAAGCAAATCTTCGAATTAATTTGAAAACCATCAAGGGATTTGCTGACGTTTCTTCAGAAATAAGCTGCAAATCTTTTTCAGATTTGAAAATTGGATATTCTTGCTGATTATGTTCATCTTGGAGCATCAAGTCTGGATGTCTTTTGATAATTGGCTGAATGGTTTGTTTATAGTCATCTAGGTAGCTACAATGAAACAATAGATATTTATAGCAAATATATACAGAAAAGAGTTGTTTATTATGTTAAAGCAATTAGTATTTACTAGCTTATCAGCTCAAGTGTTTCTGTCAGTTTCCTTTTATATTCAACCAATGCAGCAACAACTAGCTGTTCTTGCTTGGCTAAATTTTGTACACCAATTAACGATGAATAGTAATCATCTGAAAGTTTTGCTGCAGTGAATGTCGGAAGTATTCCGTGAATTTCTGGTATCCAAACTATAGAGAATAGATATATCAGAAACAATGATAAAAAGTTTGAAAAAGATTTCATATTTTGATCTTGGGATATAAAAAACAGAAATTAAAAAATGCCTACTAACTGTACTACCAAAATGGTAGCTCATTTTTGAAATTCGCTTCAAATGAATTCATAATGCATCGATATTATTTAGGACATTTCAATAAAATACTTAAATGTCAATCAAAAATCGTTGACAGGAACATTTCCGCAAATAGTTTCAACATCTGCTGTTGAGGTTGGCACACATATTGTTATAAAATGCTTTATATATGACGTCATATTTAAATACTAAAGCCATTCATCAGATAGATATACTTCCGAATAGAAACATTGGAAATGCAAATTAAGTAAATATTATACTACATGCGTTAGTGTTAACATTCGAATTTTCAAGGCTATTTAATATTTTTTTGGCTAAAAGATGCAGACGAATCGTACCCGTTTTTGTAATGAATTATAAAATAATCTATAGTTAAAGTCTTTTATAAAATGACAATGCTCGACTTGTATTAAATTTGCTGATATTATTGGCTTGGAAGTTGGAACTCTCGTGTTTGGTACGCAGACATATATTTATTTCAGTTCAGTCAGCGCAACGTTAACTACCTAATAATATGGTAATAATTGATTAAAACATTGAAACTGATCTGTGATTTGGCTAAATTGATTCTTCAAGATAAAGAACAGCTCAGTTGGAACGGAAGCATTTTTGCAAAGTCAGAAAGTTGCACTCAGGCGTATAGATACTAAAAGTGCTTTAACAATTTAGCAATTTAAGATGCGCAATTTACAGAGTTGCTGATTGCTTTGTAGATGTCTTTAGGGAGGAGATGGTAGCGATTGATATATTTAGGAACTCAAGATTACGTTACTACCTACCTAACCATATCCGCTGTGGTTGGAAACCTGCGTTTTGATGATTCATTATGCTGAGGATTTATGCGAATGTTTTAAATAAATAGATAATTGTTTTTGTTAAAGTATCAAATCATGAAAATAATGAAGCGGATATTACCTTGCAGGATGTACAAAATAATTTTGTGGTTACGGATTGATATTTTTTATCAGACAAAATGCAATTATTCCTTTTTATTTTGCCACAGTGGAAATTGCAATAAATTGAAGACACTTGAGTTTAAGTACCCAAATCAGAACATATCCCTAAAATCTGTATTCAAGGCCGAGTTTAGGATATTAACCTCACAAACACATACCTTGAACTTGAGCATTAAAATATGCGGTTTCATGGATATTATTATCATGCTGCTTATTCTTACAATTAATCTGTTGAAAGAGGAAGAACGCACCTCGCCCAGATTCATCAATCTCTGCAATCGTTGCTCATCTAAAGCTTGCTTGCAAACAATGCGCATGTCCCCTCCAGTCCCTTCCAAAAGATAAATATAAAAATCAATGTCTTTGACGAGTTTGATGATCAGAAGTAAAAAGTAATTTGTATAGAGCACACCAAAAACTAAACTGTGCATATTCAAAATGGGTAGAATTCTTGCATTATTTTTCTTTGTGCCAATATTATTTGAGGCTACCAATTCATTGGAAACCCAAAATTTTCAGGAAGGTTCTTGTGGACAGTATCAACCTCAAAAGAATTTTAATACAACATGGGTAAGTATATACACTTATTTCAAAATCAATTAATTGTACATCTTATTATTATTCCAAAAAATACCTAAATGGTCAATATTGTCATTTTAATTTACTTCCAGTTGGCCAACACAGTGCTTCCATACATTTCTGGAGGCAGCAGATATCATCTCTACCGCATTGCCTCCGCCCATCCCCAGTTCAGTAACATGCGGGAATTCGAATTCAACTACGAATCATGCCTTCAATCCTACGTCAACACCACCACAGGAATCGGTTTAGTTTATGGCTTTGGTGTCGGCATAATTGGCAACTACGACGTCCGGTATACTGACCAAAAGGGTGTTTTCGACTTTGTGCCCCTTCCCACTCCAGGACTGGACGACATTTCCAGACAATATGTCACCCTGACAGATAACAAGAATTTCGTTTTCTTTGCAAATTGTTGGGAAGGCTCTAACCAAAGAGGATGGAGCTTGATGTCCCTGACTCCAACACTGGACGAAAAAACTCAGAGATTAATTGAAGATCATGCAAAGGAATTGGGATTTGACAGAAATCAGTTTGTATTCCTTCGCTATAACGGCTGTACTAACGACAGTCCTGTTCCAGGAAGTTCCAGTAATGATTTAGCATCTGTTGGAAGGAAAACTTCTGAGGCTGGTTTATACGCAGAAAGGATGATGAGACGAGGATTTAAGAAATCTCGTTCTTAATTTTCATGACTTTAATTTTTAACTCATTTAAGTTTAATGACTGCAACACTAGTTCAATGAGAGTGTCGACTGGATAATTATCCAAATAAGATTTAAAACTAATAAAAAATGAAATATAAATTTTCATAGCATAACGTTCATTTAATTTGTATATTTATTCTTAGTTCAAAAGAAAAACATACAAAAAAGAACAAAAAGCAGGGGAACAACTAAAGAAAATAAAGTGATCCATTTATCATTGACTCCGCCGTGTTTCTCATAATATTCCATTCCTTCCTGTGAAAATGAATTTGTTTCATGTATTGTACTTCTATAAAGCTTCGTTCGTTGGAACTCTTGGAACAAGCATAATATTCTTTTAGTTTATGTTCTTTATTTTGAGCAAAGGCGGCTTGTCAAACCTCAACTACTAAAAACACCATTCATTCACCACCACACACAAACCCTTTTCTTCTGGAAATTGTTCTTCGTCTTGACAGTGGTCGATTAGTTGAGGAGAATTTATGTCTGCCATCATCATCATCATCCCCAATCCTCATCACAAGCAAAATACACACGGCTTTATATACAATACCCATGCATTTTTCTTCAGTTTCATTTTTCCTTCCTCTTGCCACCAAAAAACACTTTACTTTTAACAGTGTATCTTCTCGAAAAACGTAATTTTTTATCAAACAAACAATCAAAGTACAGCATCTTCTTAGTACACCACCACCACAACATAATATCTAATAATATTTTCTTCCTCCCTCCTTCTTCCCTTTTCCTCCACCTTCTATCTGTCAAACAATATCTATCTATATCTCCAGCCTACTAATATGACGTCGTCGATAATGAACTGGAAAGAAACTAACAAGCAAGCATATAAAAAACATACGTAACAACCAACGACCCAAACGAACCTCATAAAATTTACACACGTACCCTCAAGCAGTTCCCATTTTTCATTTTTTCCCCTGTTTTCTCTCTCTCTCAAGCTATTCTGCAATTTTAACCAAGTTAATTTCAGTTAGTCTGTCTATATAACCGACTCTTTACGTATTTTTGGCTGTCTTCTTGTGTGCGTGTACATAACTTATTATTCCAAAAATATATATGTGTCTACTTTCCCCTTCTTCAATTCACAGTCCGAGTAATGGATTCTTCCTCTCCTTTTTGAAGGCTTACAACCCATCAGCGTCAAACCAGTAAAGTAAGGCACACACGCATGTTGATATACATATATTTTATTTTTTCGAACAGCAGCGTCGGTTTTTAATGGAAAAACAGTACAAAAAAATCAGACTGTATACCTATTATATATACGAAACATGAGTAGATGGAAGTACATGGTAGAAACGGAAAACGAAAGTAATATTTTATCTTTTCCCTTCAAAATCTAGAAGGATTATATATGGACCTCCTAATAATACCTGTCCAAAGGGCAGTCAAAAAGTTGTAGGGTGAAATATATGAAGGGAAAAAATATTGTAATATATTGACCAATATTTTCTATTTTGGAACCACCCACCTATCGGACGTCGGACGCATATGATGACATATTACCAAGAGCTTTTTTTTTCTCTCTCTCTCTACTTGCGTGAGTCGTGTCGTCGTGAGTTTAGATGGATAAAAATGTACTTGATGAAGATCACCATCAATACGATCATTATCACAATGTGTAGCAGCTCAGCACATAAAAAAGCGGTGATGTGATGATGAGGAAATGAATGGACTCTCCACGCCCATTCATTTTTCACTTTGATGGATACTTTTTCCATTAGTGCTGGATGGAGAAAGGAAAATTTATAACCGTCAATAAAAAATGCACATGCTATCATTAGGGGAAAATGCACCTAATAATGGCATGCATTTAAGTAACGGCATATTACTATCATCACCGAGGAAAATAATAAAATGTTGTTTTGTTTGCAATGTCAAGCTAATGCTTACGAATCTCATGTCATTAAATATTAGAATGTGACGGGGAAAATTTGTCATTCGATCAAAATATTTGAAAAATATAAATAAAAACGAAAGATTTACTAAAACTTTGAAAAATTAAATCTTTTAAAAACGAAAAAATAGCAAAATGGAATCAACATCAGAAATGAATCCATCATCAAATGATATCGTTCTTGAGACCGAAAAGATTATCATAATGAAAGACAAGAAAGGCATGTACGGAGAAGCAGCCCCCTCCAAAATGGCACCTCAATATCTCCAAGATCTTATTGGCAATTCTTACCAGGCAGACGAACCCGACGAAGAAGACGACCCTAGTAATGACTCTTCAACTTTTGATTCATCTTGTTCCCGATCATATGACGAGTTGGAGGAATGGAAAAAGCGTGTTCAAGAAGAAGAGCGCCTCAGTCGTATGTACAAACTCAAGAATACGTTTTCCCTCGAATTTGACAACCGAGCTTGGCTCCACCCCCACGGCACAGGCAACTTTGACTATAAGTCTATTAAAGAAGAAAGGAAACAAAAATTTGAAAAGTTTAAGAATCGCGTTCGCCAAGAAAATTACCAATATATGTGCATGCATCCAGAAATCCAAGGACTTATTTCTTTGGCTGTTAAGCGATTATTGCAAACACTTCCTGACGATCCTATTAAATTTTTGACGGAATTCTTTACGGCAAGGACCGGTTCTTTGAAGGACTTCGAAGAAAGTGTGGAAGCGGAAGTAAAGAAAATTAGTAAACATCACTTAAGCAAGATGAAAGCTACAGGACAAATTAATATGAAGTCAAGTACGGCTGTACGTTCAGAAATTTCTGGAGAAACCTGGAGACCGGAACATGATGCAAATTTTTTGAAGAAATTGAATATTGGGGCGTTAGCACAGGATTTTTCGTTTGATCCGAGCTCTTTGAAGCAAAAGAAAACGAAGAAGAACGGAGAAGATGAGAAACTCAAGTTGATTAAGAAAAAGAAGAAATGTGGGAAAAGGGAGTACTGTGGCTGTAAGGATTGGAAATTGAAAAAGAATCAGCAAGAAAATGCAGATATGAGTGAAGAACACGAAGAAGAGGTTCAAACGACTACGTTTTCTACCTTGGGAAATATTCATGATAACATGTTATCTTCTGCTGAGGAAGAGGAGGATGATGAGGAGGAGGAGGTTCAATGGAAATTTGGGGATGGAGAGTTTCTGGGAGAAATGGAGGAACGGGTTGATGCAAAACATGGAAATTTGACAAGTGCTGAAGCGGAAGTGATTGCTGGGCTTTTAGTGAACGAATTCATTGGTGGGGATGGAATCAAGATTGGCTCGCCTAAAAACTGAACATAATTAATTAGTAAAATACGACATATTTTCTAATTAGCTGCATGTAATTATGAGAAAGAATAAAGATCATTGCCAGCAAATTTTAATTTATTCATAAAACTTAAGTGGTCATAGTCAACTGCAGGCCATTACTCATATTTTAAAGAACCGATTTTTAAGTCTGTCGTGGCTCATTCATTTCTTATGAAGCATTCCAACCTCCAATTTCAAAGGAATTCAAAGAACTTCCAGCAATTTCGTAAAATACGTTATCCATTTGTATGAAGGGACCGGAGACAGAAACCTCCATTTATAATTTTCGTCCGTGACTGTGTCAAG
Organism: Entomobrya corticalis; assembly: GCA_034694325.1. NCBI lineage: Eukaryota > Metazoa > Arthropoda > Collembola > Entomobryomorpha > Entomobryidae > Entomobrya > Entomobrya corticalis. The sequence goes on from JAQFYG010001894.1 coordinate 15,578, forward strand.
TCAATTCTTACTGTCCGAAAGAACCAACCATCATAATAATATCACGATTTATGATCCTTTGCATCTAATTTTCCAACCCCCAAACGTGCGTAACGACAAACATAAAAACTATAACGAGTTCTACATGCGTGGATTACATTACTGTCATATAATCTCCCTCAAAAAATTGAATCCACACACATACATTACAAAAAAGAAAGTAAAGAAACCACAACCAAAGAAAATAATATGTATTTTAACATGTGTAGACATATCCATAAAGGACCTTCCATATATATTATAATTGCCGACAGACAGCAGCAGCAGCAAAAGTAACGACATAAAGAAGATCATCATGATGATATGTATTTTTTGGAGGGTTGGAAGTTGGAGTAGAGCGGAGGAGGAGGAACCAGAAAATATATAAATGTGCAAGCAATGCATCATGCACCATCATCGTCCTAATCTTCCCATGCACGCATTCTAGTTTATGATGCATGTATTCGGAACGTCGCTCTGAGCTCAAAGCTCATAAAAACAAAGTCATTTCTCCCGTCCATTTTAAGTAGACTTGGGTTTAAGTTTAGGTTGAAAATGTTAAAATCCGAGATGAGCTCATCTTACCACTAATACATGCACCCATACCACAAAAACAGCACTCAACTTTAGAAAACGTGTTTAATGCTTTTGTTTTTTGATGGCTCTTCTTCTTTTCTTTCAGGCGGTCACGACTCATAAAAAGACCAAAAAGAAGAGTTAGTAGCAAAAATATAGATGGTGCATGCGTGGGATTTCTAGAGTAATTTTATTGTTGTTTCCTCCAGAGAAAAAAAAATAATAAAGTGAGTGAGAAACTGTGTAGACTCATATACAAAAAAATTACTAGACTCGACATCATCATCAACTGCTTAACTATTTATCGGTTGCTTCCTAACATGCCGCACAATTCCTTGTTCAAAGCTGGATACCAAGGTCATTAATCACGTCACTAATTGCCATTAAAGAAGAAAAAGTGTCCAACCTTCTGAAAATTTACAACAACACCCTTCTTTTGAACCGACACAGAGACTTGGGTCTCGGGTTAGGTTTAGGAATGTATTTTTAATTTTCAAACTATTTTATTTTATTTTAAAACGCATTTCTTTATGTCTTGCCAAATGATTGCCTATTTAGTTTATGGTTTGCATAGCCAGAAGCAACTGCTTTAATTCTAGAGATGATGATTTGGCATCTTAT
>JAQFYG010001895.1:0-16773 GCA_034694325.1 Entomobrya corticalis
CCTAAATTCAAAAATACAAAGGTTTAGAATTTTTAGAAATTAAATTAAGTTATGAATTAGCTTTTTGTGAACACAAAACTTTATCAAAATACAAGTTATTGCTTATTTTAAACACATTTAAATCTATAAAGTATTTCGTTTAAAATAAAAACATTTTACTCTACATTTTTATAATCTCTTTTTATAAATTATATTTCTAATGCACTTAAAATTACAACTTACTGCTATATATTATGGTTTTTAAAAATTTTATGAATACAAATTACATACTCGAAATTATAACTCGAATTACACAGAACACAAGTGGTACGTACATCAAATCGAAAAAAGATAAAAAGCTAAACTCATTTACTGGTTAACATTATTACACACGCAATAGCAACATTATAATTTTACCAAAATAAGAATTGATAACGACCTTTCCCAAACTACACGTAAGCCTTTGGTTTTCGTGCAACCAGATTTATTCAAAAAGAAGTTTTACTGAACTGGAAAATTTTGGCTGTTGTTTTTATGTTGTGCTTCTGCTTTAGATTTATTTTATGTAATATTTCTCCTTTTCTAAATTTGAGCCGACATCTTATGATACCTTATAACTATTACATGGGTGAGGGGTAAAATATTTTATTTGATATATTTCATGAATCATTTATTACATTTATTAGTATATATATATATATATATATATAAGACTAGTTTATTTGTGTTGTGCTTTTAGACAAAATGTGCATGAATTGTTAAATGTTTGTGGGAGTTTTGGTGTTCTATTTGTGTGTGTATACTGGCATTTTGTTTATATTCTATGTAGTTTAGATGAATATTTCTTGGGGTAAAAAGTGAGTTTTGTCGGCGATCTTGGGAATAATTTAAGTTAATTATTAATTTATTTAAACCTATTGAAAATGGGACTGTATCAATATTTTCTTTGTGTTGCTTTCCTATTGTGCAGACATGCTATAAAACTATGCGTATTCAAAAGATGCAAATATAGCGTCTCTCTGCCCTCGTATGTGTGGTAAAAAGGGATGCACTTTTGTGGTCAGTCTACAATTTTATAATGTTGTTGCCAAAGTGGAAATAATTTGCTGAGTTGAAAGAAAAAGATTTTGAAAAAAAGCTTTTTCGCTTTTTCACTTTGGCGACAACATTATAAAAGATGAAGACTGATTGGAAAATGCATGTACTAATATGGTATTTACTCACTTATCGGGTTGCTACGTTTATCGATATCCTCAATTTTTAGCCGGTACAACTCGTCCGCATCGTTCTCTATAGCTTCTGCCTGTTCCATTTTGCCATTTATTCGCAAAAGTAAAGCCTCTTTGTAAGAGTTATTTTTATGGTATTCGGCGAGATCCCTAAGAGCACGACAAAGAGCTCGAAGTTTTGCCTCAAAAGACAACTGTGCCTCATTTCCGCTGTAATTGTTAACTTGACCTTGCAATCTACCTGTTAGCTTAACAGTGTTAATTCGCAATTGACCTTTTCCAAAGACGCTGTGACCGAATCCTAGAGTCTTAATAACTTCTAGACTTTCATCAGTACGCCACAACCAATCAGCTATTTCGATAGCCTGTCGTGGTGGGGCTCCAATTTTGAGTAAATCAATCAAAACCATTTTGTCCCCCATAACTTGATGAAATTGTAAGTCGAAAAAATCAAATGAGAAAGTTCCCTGGTTTCTGATTGGTCTTATCCGAGTTCGTGCGCTGCTTCCCTGGTTAGAACTTCCAGCTACAGCTGCAGTATGCTTATAACTTCCTGAGACCGATGCAGTGCGCTTAGAACTACCAGCTAAGGAAGGAGTATGCCTTACTCTTGACTGTATGTTATTGATCCGGCGTGATGCACCGGCTACCTGCCAATCTTGCCTATTGCTGTCGGTTGCTATTGCATTTGAGCTGTTTCCAATTATCATAAAATCTCTCAGTATTGGTCTTTCTAAGCTTTGTTCTGAATTCTGTATACCACTTTGCCCTTCACTAGCCTGTTCATTGCTTTGGGTGAGATTATCATGCAAACCATTATGCTGCATAACGCTTTCTTCAACAACAGTAGGTTGTTCCTCAACAGAAGTTGGAAGTTCTAACTCCTCATTTTCGTTAAAATCAATTTGTCTGCACACACCACCTAAAGATATACCTTTTAAAACATCGGCATATGTGCGTTTCTTTTTTGGAGTCAAGGTTCTAGATGGACCTGCAATAGGTGAATTGTGCACATCAACCAAGTTGGCAAAATCTTCAAAATCTGGTTGTGCCACCATGCGATTCGCGATATCGCGAAAAGGTTCCCTAGAAGTTCTCTGAACTTTAACAGGGGTTCTATAATCAGAGAAAATTGTATGTGGGTCTATTTCTTCCTGGAAGCAGTGCTTAATTTTTCCACCATCCCATAAAATAATATAGCCAGGCTCATCAAAAAGCTCTTTATTTGGCTCATCTTCATCTATCGCTAAAACTATACCTGGCTGTGTTAGAAAATAAACGCGTCTCTTACTTCTAAATTTCTGTCTAAATAGTGGAATCATTTCAGTGGTTGGTCGAGAATGCAACTCATTCAACTCAGACTCACTTGAGTCTGCAAAATTATTCATGAACATTGAATCGGCGGGATGAAGACTAACATTAGCGTTGTACCTTGTTGTCAATCGTAGCATCCTGGGACTGGACTGGGAGTCCTCCATTAACGCTCCGGCGACCTGTTCAGCTCCAAGGGGGAATGTCGGATCCAAGGAAAAGGCAAAGCGGTGCATCCTTCTCTCTTCTCCTCTCAGTCTCTGCATAACAAACTGCACATTTTCTGTCAAAAGTAAGAAGTTTGTTTTATTATCTTTTTCTTTTTATGTGAGCTGACACTACGCGACACACTTCAAAAACACTAAATAATCACAAATTAAAATAACAATATTTAAAGTGATACTCACCTCTGTCGGACATCTTTGAACTGTTGAAATTGGTTTCTCGCGGTTGGTTTCTTTTAAAAATTTACAAAACTGAGGATTTAACTGTAGTGGTTAGTATTAAGTTAAAAATCAAGAAAATCTGAGGATATTAAATGTTGGATATTAAACTTGTGGTTTGACAGGTGGATCGAGCTGGATTGATGTGAAGAGATTCTAAATATATTACTTTTTATTTCGGGTGGTCGGATTCTTTTTTATAACTTTGGTTATTAAACTTGTGGGTTGAAAGCTGGAGAATGATGGAATGAAGTGAAGTTGGCGTGGGTAGTGTTTTTATAAAGCCCACTGGAAGAATTTCTGGTGATCTCAGCTTGGAGATTTAGTATAAGGAGATCTATTTGTTTGCATGAAAATGCAGGTATTATGGTATATATTGTTAAAAATGTAAACTGAACCGTCAAAAATCGAAATTAGACCCCACCTCCATATTTCTCCTATACTTCTCCATAATTTTCCTCTGCCAAGTTTTCAATCTCGTTATTAAGGCATACGTTACCAAAACTAATGGTATCAACCCCAAATGGGGGAAGTAGCACTCTGGATATTGAGAATGAGTTGAGTGCAATTTTTATTGTGGAGATTATCTGAATCTGTTGGTTGAGTCGTCTCATGTGTTTCATTTTTACTCTTTTCGGTTTGGATGTAAATAATGCTTGCTTGTATAACTCGTGTGTTAAATGTCGGCTTACTAAGGGTTTAGGCACCCCCTTGGACTTCATCATCTCCTCTTCATTTTCCAGTAATATGGAGTAGCATTTTTTCTTTATAACACATACCTCATATATTTGTTTCTCTTTTACCTCCGATTTCCACGTTCCCTCTTTATTACGCAGCCGGTCGCTGAAATGGGGGTGGTCTTGGGGGAGAAAGCTTAAATCTACAATTTGTTCTCCATTCACTTGAATGTTTTTTAAATGGGAAATTGTACTTTCATACGTTGTGTTTGTGGAAAAACATAACGAGTCGGTATCAAAATAATTTATATTAAACTCTAGATTTTGATCGTTAAAATAAGATTTGAATGCGTATACATGTTCGTAGAACTGTTTTTTAGAACGTGCTAGAATTGCACTACACAGAAGCAGGTGGTTCCTCACGAGGCATTTCATAGGACAAAGCTCCACGATAGCTAAATTATCCGTTATTATATTGAAATTTTTAAATGTCGGTTTAGAAACAAATTTTTTAGCATCCGTGCTAGACTTACACAGTTTTATTTCTGAGAAGTCTTCTATTCGCAATCCTGAGTATCCAAAAATAGAATTAGCATATAATTTATGATAAGATCTCATCGCTTCATCCGTGCTTGACTTTCTCCTTTCAATAATTTCAGAGACGTAATCTTTCATCCATGGTGCTTGTTTATACCGCACAATCTGAGATATTTTATCCACGACGACTCCGCCGATGCGTAGGTAAAGCTTTAGCAGAAAATGATGGATTGGGTAATTATATTTTCGAAATAAATTTAAGCTCAACTGATCTTGGTTGAATTGTCCCATGAAAGATTTTCCATCATCATCTGTGAATGCCTGTTGATATTCAGAGGCGTTATTTGCATCAATTCTGCAGCGTTCAGGGAATGGGCATAACTGATCATAAAAACTATGCCAGCTTTCTTCAACGTGAAAATCTCCAACGATTAAAAATCCTACATCACCATCATCATCATGTTGCATGACATCGAATTCCGCCGTTTCTACATCGGAAAGTAGCTCGTAGCCAGCGTAGGGTAGGAAGTTTAGCATTGCGGCACCATACCTTGAAATGTGAAATTATTTTAGTTTCTGTATGAGAAGCATATTATAAATAAATCATATTTTAACTGACATGTTTGTCGTGTCCAAATAGGTTATACAACGTAGAGGTTTGTTTGGGTTGAAGTTTGGGTGTGAGGGCTGGTTACTCTTCTAAAAGTATAGATTAACAATACATGATATAAAAAGGAGGGGAGTTATTTAGAATTTGGGGTTTTAGGAATTTTATATACCTGAAATCGCTTTACATAGCCACATAATCCACCAATAATACTTTTCTTAGCTAGTGTGTAAATTGAAGGGTCTGTTATGTACTCTAGTTTGACTTTACTTTTCAAAAGACACATTCTAAAGGCTAAAGAAGGTAAGGACATGTAAGAGAAAGCTTCAGCGTTGTAGAATTGAAATGTCAATCTTCTTTGATTAGAAAATGTGTCACTTAAACATAAACTGTCGATCAAGCAATAAAGTTGGCAGTACATGCTTAAATTTCGACATTTAAATAATTTGTAAATAAAATTGGCCCTATCCCACTCAGAAGGAGTAATACATTGCTCCGTCATGCTATCATAAAAATGCTCGCGAGCGGGCAAATCGTCAGATTCTATATACATTGTCCTTTCATTAAAGTAAGAATAGGGAAAGAATGCTTTATGTAATAGCAGTGAGAGATGCTCTTCATAATTACTAAACACTTGACGCATATATTTGAAATTGTGGAGCCCTGCGGTTCTTAGTAACTCTACGGAAGTCCTTAATTTTATTGGCATCATTAAATATGTATCCATATAACGAATCTTATCGGTTTTTATCGATATAAAATCATTACACGAGCGCGCCAAAACCTGAATTTGTTTCACTTTACTGGTGCTGAGACCGCGGATCATTTGCAAACTGTCGTAACGAGAAAATAAATGCGACGCTGCAATAATGTGATCTCTGCTTTTTGCAACTAAATTACATTTAGCGTGCGTATTCCCATAGATTTCAGCCGGTTTTACACCAGACACAACGTATGAAGTATGATTATGGTGAACCGCAGTTTCTTCTCCCGGAAGTATACGCTCTTTGCAACAGTAACAAATGTTACTGTGTGCTCTTATTTCACCTTCATCCGTTCGTTTTATGTAATATTGATTTGTTTGGAGGGTGGGGAGATACTTTTCTGCTAACTGAAGCATCTTATGCACAAAAACTTTTTCTACATTTTCTCCTATGAATCCACCCCATTCAATAACATACAGATCGCTAACTAGCACATATGTAAAAGATATGGGCTTCATAATAGCTTCGATTTTTTGTCTGTCAGTATTTTTATCCTGCAGACTTTCAAAATCGAAGAAAATCACGAGTGGGACTCGATTGCTTACAATGGCTGCATTAGGAATTTCACAGCTGCCGTGAGGAAAGAATTCTAATTTCCTGTGACCCATGTCTCTACAATGCTCTGAGTGAAAGTCTCTGTCCTGCTTTTGTTTAAATTTTGATAGGCAGTAATAACAGAAATGCCAAACACCCCGATATATGTTTAGAAACGAGCTAAGATTGAAAAGGTATAGATAATGCCCTAGCTCCTCATTATCATTATAAAAAAGTAAGATGTCGGCATGATTTCTTTTTTTCTCTTTAGTTAGTTTTATCGGGTACATATTACCATTCTGGTAACCAAATAAATTGATGGAAAATGTAGGATTGCGACGCAAAAAGCTTTTGACTTCATGAATACTACATGTACTGCCTATCCCTTCAAAGTTAATAACAGTGTTACTGATATTTTGTGCCATGAGTGGTGCATAGCTTCGCCTAGTTTCTATCTGCTGCTTTGTTGCAAGACCAAGATAGGATGCCATAATGCAGAAATTAAAACACTGGGGCGATGGGGGATTTGCTATTCCCCTTCGCCTACGCAGCGGGCCAGGGAGTGGCCTAGAATGGTAGCCTCCCCGGAAGGGCTGATACAAAGCCATATTGATTACAATTTTATCTATTCGCTTAATTACAAAACTTGAACCTAAATCCAAAAAATTATTTAGCTGTGATACTATCATATTAGCACATGACACAATTAAGCTGTAACTTGACGAAGAATTTAAAAGAATGTGGAAAGTGCTATTAAAGTGTTTAAAAGATTCACCCCTAGTAAATATTTCCATCATTAAAATGCGTAAATTAATTTGAAATTTTAAACTTTGATGTATATTCAATTCGTTTGCTAGTAATCGTTGTATATGAACCATATTAGCTCGGAAAAAAGCTTCAACAAAAATGTAGTCCTGCTCAACACTCATTTCAAAAGTGTCCAGTACTCCCAAAGCAGACCTAGTCCTCGTAAACGGGGCAGGATCAAAGTCTAGATTAGGATTCCCCCTTCCTTCCAAAGGAGCACACCTGTGTTCTGCTAGGTTAGTACATGATACACCACATGCAAAGCAGGAATGGATAATCTCCAAATGACGCTGTAGGTTATTGTTGTTTGAAAAAGTTTCACGGCAGAAAATGCAGACCAAAAGTCGTCGTGTTCTCCCTCGAAATTCCATTTTTAAACTAAGAGCTTTTTTGTTTGGAGATGGAATAGGTAGAATGAGCCAATATAACAAAGCTACATCCTACCCACGCTTACTCCAAGCAACGGTAAACCGTTGCTCGCTCTTTATTTAAAAATTTACAAAATATAGATATGAAATAGAATAAATAGATATATGTATTATGTGCTTCGTTGCTGTCGTTCTCTTAGTTTCTGCTTTGGTACGAGTCTGTAGCTGTCGTCGATGAAATTGTTGTACTGAAAGTCCCTCACGTTACCATCCACAGGAGTACGGCAAAGTGGGCAGGTGTTATGTAATAGCTGCCAAGATGTTATGCATTGTCCGCAAAAGCTGTGCATGCAGCCCAATGTTTTTGCCTGTTATAAAAAGTATGGATATTCAATGAATAATAAGGGAAAATTTAGAGAGAAAAAAAAAGGGTAGAAAGAGAAAAACGGGGGGAAAATAAAAGAGAAAAACGGAGCTTACCTGAAGTAGAACGTTAAAACAAATGGTACAGGAAAAATGATCCTCGAGAAGTTGGAAGATTTTGTCCGATTTACTCGTAGACTTTTTTCTTGGTGTTTTATTTACCGTAAGAATCTTCAATGAATTTCTAATTGCTCGATAATCGTCATTCCAAGGACTCTTAAATTTTGCATTTGACCCTCCTGCTCTGTTAACAATTTGGTAGTAACAAGCAATAACTCGATCGACAGCAAAACGAAGCACTTCAAAAATAACAGCTTGCTGTTTCTTAATTTCTAGCAGAAGATCTTCTATTTGAACTTCTTTGCGTGTTTTACGCTTGTAGGTTGTGACAAATCTAATTATCTTTATACACTTACACTTTTCATAGTCGCTGAGTAGGTTAATCAAGTCGGTATTAATTAACACTTCCATAAGGGCATACGCTATATCAATCTTTTGTCTTGATTCTATAGCAAAAAAGTCAAATCTAAATTTATTAGGAAGACTCAGAAGCTGAGACTTGAAGAAGAAGAGGTTTCTTTCAACAATGGATTTAGCCATCGTAGCGAATATTAGCAGTAAAATTGAACAAGTTTAATCGAGCAAGAGCAAACTCTAAATGCCGACGCAATGTATCCAGTTCTTCTGGTCTATTTCCCCTTTCATAAAAGTAACAAAGAGTAGAAAGTAAACGGGGAACTTCAGAATACATATCAAAAAAGCACGCTTGACCAGAATCACGACTGGGATACCCATAAAAAGTGTGCATATATACGAATGGCTCAGGGGTTGAGCTCATTTCTATTACTAGGCTAGGAGGGCGGTCTGTTGGAAGAACATTAATACCATTGCAAGGGGCAATAAGGGTTGTATTGTCGAAAAATATTCTTCTGTTAACAGAAATGAAATTCGCCGGGTGATGCCGTTCATGAAGAATAACTTCCCTCCAGCTTGGAGCTTCTACGGTTTCGGGATTATTCATAGCGTGAGCCATGCCATGATTTCTAAATAGAAACCGCGGATCTAGAAAAGGTATACCATTATCGTCATGCTTATATATTATACCTGAGATATAATACCAAATAAAAACATTCTACCTTTCGTCGGTTCATCTTGGAAGATTAATCCAAAAATCTCAAGGAGCCCGCCAGCGAATAATCGAGTGACGCCAAAATCGTATGGAGATTCCGGCTTGCATGGAGAATGTCGGCATCGCTCGGTATAGCTAGATAATGTAACAATGTTAACATCTCTGCCAACTGCAATTGTGTCTTTATTTTCAACTTTTACTGGTCCCTCAATGCATGTATAACCAGTGCAAATGCAGTTTAGTCTTTTCGCAAACTCTGGTTTCCCAACAAAATTTTCACTATATTCAGTTGGCCAAATGTACTTCCAAGTTGAATCCGTTACGCACCCTTCTAAATATGCAGTAATTAGCAAGTATGATTGCTGGGCGTAACGCTGACAGGTCAACCGCTCATGTTTACAAATCCAGCACAATGGTCGTCTTTTCTTAGAATCGAAGTGGATACCAGGTTTTGGTGGATGTCCATTTAACGGAGATATGCAAAACCCACAGCAGAAAGATGGACGAGTGCTAATTTCGCTAATGGTGTTTTCAACAGTGTCTTTTGAAAGGTATTTTGTCCAGCCAGCGATGTTGTTCATTTTGAGGTTTTAAGAAGAATGCTCGCCTTTTTCCACTTTGGACCTATTCTTCTTTTCTGCTTTTCATATTTCAATGGGTTTACGTTTGCATGGGAAAGCAGGTTTGCTTTTCCCCCCAGTCTCTCCCGTGCGCGTTTACTTAAAAGAGAAAGGGGAAAGTTTTCCTTTGCTATTGTAGCAAGTACAATGTCAACCCCGTTCAAATTCCCAATTTTGATGCTGTTGGATGTAAGGTAACTTAAAATATCTACAATATTGGTGGATGGCAATACAACGTTATTATGTACAACTTCTCTTGCCTTTGTCCACCCTATATTACAACGTTTGAGTATATTTATGATTTTTTCTCCATTTTTGTGCTGGTTCTCGGGTAGCAACTCCAAAATTGAGTTTTTTGACGAGTCACCAGTGTGCTCCGCTTGTAATGACATTATTCTATGATACGTTTCTAATGGTATACACTTGTATATGGTAAAGCTACTCATTATTAAAGAAATTACACAATGATCCTTCCACACACTTTGACAAAAACGTCACAATTAATAATATGAGAAGCCTATAATGCTTAATAAAAAATAGTCTTATTTGCTTGTAAGACCACTTTTTTCTGAGAAATCTTTTAATCGTATCGCTATAACGCTTAAGATTACTCTTATCTCGAATTGTATCTGCATAGATATGATTATTTAATAATAATTCGGATAAAAAATCCAATTGCTTGTAAGTAGAATTATTTATAATTAATTTCACTTGTTTTGCTTTCGCCTTGGGAAATTTTTCAAGGTAGCTTTTGTGCATCTCCATGATAAATGACACGACGAACTAGTTTATGGTTATTACCCCTCCAATAAGTAGTTGAATGTTTTACTCGCCACAAACAAAAATGGCAGTAGTAATATGTTTCGAACACACTATAGTGTGTGCTCCGTAATACACACTCTCTAACTTTATTAGTAAACGAAAGAACGAGTCTCTTCTTGTCACAGTGTCTACATAAAAAATATCCTTCTGTATTTAAATAACGACAGCGTGGCATGTTGTCGTTTGTAACACTACATTGACACTGGAGCAAAAACCTGTGTTTCACTTGTTATAAATAAAGAATCCCGAATCCTGAACTTTTCATGCTGATTAAAGCTCAAATCCATAAAAAGCTTTCCTCGATTCGTTTTGGATATAATATAACTGAATACTTTAACCAGAAAATTTGGACTGTTTGGATAAAGCTGATACGAAAGTTTTCCAACGGTAGATCTGTCACGCGAATTGTCATAAATTAGCATATATTCTGCATTCAAGGACATTGTTCGAAGCGTTGGGCTTGCAAAAAAGTTATGTAACACCACAATTATGCTAATCCTTGAATGTGTCACACTGCGTATAAACATATCAGTGATACGTTTTCCTAAAGGTCCTTTCACTAGAGAAGTCTGGAGGTCGTCGAGTACTAATAGCGTGTCAGTTTCAAGTAGCCCCTCGTCGAATTCGCTAACAAAAGTAACAAATGGGTGCTGTCGTTGAAATATGTAGTTTTCTGGGCACTCGATTCCCGTCATGTATACCACCTTTTTAATTGGATTTACAATAATCTCGTCTTTGCGGGAAATAAGATTTAATATTTCTGTACTTTTACCCGCGCCAGATTTACCAGAGATTATCATTCTAAATGGATGCACTAAGGAGGATGTCATCTCGTCGGGCTGCATCTTTACCAAGTGGTGAATGTACTTCGATGGTCTAATCATTTTATTTATAATCAACCATAGAACAACAAGACAATGATTTTGAATCCAAATTAACCACGTGTAAATTCGGCTTTATATATTTTTTAAAAAATGTATGCACAAGTTTTTCATTATAGTTTTTATCCTTTGAGAATTTACCCATTATTCGACAAAACGGGATATTTCTAGATATATGATACACCACAAACAATACAAATTCTCCACATGTTGAAGTATTATCTTTCTGGTGGGCTTCACAGTTCTCAGTATATATAAATTTTGAAGGTAGCTTATATTTCTTCAGAGGTAGTCCATAGCTGTCATAATAGATAGATGTTTTATTCTTCCTATACATGAGAAGCCAATGTCTCCCTTCCTCATGCGTATTGGCAATGATAATATTCTTGGAGAAATCGATTCCACTAGGTGCACACACAACGTAACTTAACTTTCTATTCCTTAAAATGTATTTTAAAGCTGATCTCAGTTGATTTTCATTCATGTGTTTATTGTGACTCCTCCCTCGCCGACTTTCATTGTTGCACTCATTTGTCCCAATACTAAGCATGTAACGTTTTTCGTCGCCCCTGAACTAAAATTAAGGTTGATAACTAAATTTCCAATTTTTCCAAAGTCATTTGAATCATTCCCGAAAATTCGAAACGCAAAAATTGTGTATCCTTTCAAATAATTTGCCCGTGTTATTCCGATTGATTCGTAGCCTAATTTTAACTCTTTTAACAAATTGTGGTATGCAATTAAATATTCACTGTCGCTTATATTAACATTCATGAAATCTGAGTTAAGTTGATCTACTTGAACATTTATATTACTGAGACCAAATCCTTCAAATGAATAAGCGTTGGAGCTCTGCTTTGAATTGAATGCATCGGTAGAGGTCAACGCGACAATCAGCAAACTAGGTAATTGATTAGAGCTAAATATATTATCGATTACGACATTTCGAGCTCCACTGGCAATGCTTTGTGTTCGCATGAGTGTACGCGTGTATGGATATTCGAGCATATTATTAGCAAACAGACGCGCATTTGCAGAAACTATAGACTCATTTGCTTTCACCTTATACATGTGCATTTCACATTTCGTTAGTATGACCTTATATACCGCAGTGTCTCCAGAAACCACACAAAACCCATCATCACTTCGTTTAAATCTTATTCTTATGTCCATATTTGGTTCAATGCATTTATTTGCTAACCATATGTCGTCATAAATGCATGATAAACACTCGACCGTTTTGCTTCCAGATATATACGACTTTCTTGCTTCAAACGACGAATTATTGATAATGGAATTTGGACTTGGATCTTCAATATACAAACAACTAGCCAATTCATTAGATTTGTAAGAAACTGGATATGTTAAGATAGTTTTGAGATAACTTTCAAAATGGTATAAATTACTAGCCGAAACTAGTGTATTATTAATAAAGAATTGGGAGGATGAAAATAGAGATGGTACTAAAAGATTAACGGTTGCAACATTTGCCGTATCTGGAAGATTGGTGTTGTCGTTTTTAACGATTTTGACATGTACATACATGTAAGATTTTGAAAGGTCAACATAGAATCCTGGAACTCCATTAAGCTGTAAACATTTTAAAACATAAGCATTATATTACGATGAATTGTTTGCTTATGATTTAAAATGTATACCTGGAATTCGACATCCGCGGATTTATCTGAGAGATCGGTTGAAGTGTAAACTTTTTGAATAAACCCAAGTTTCACACCCACATCTTCAACACCAGGATTTTCTAGACTCAGACTGCTAGAATAAACTGGTGTCCTGTCCATTATCGCTTCTTTTTCTTGCAGCGTTTTACACAGCGTCGTTTCTTTTTCTGACCTTCTCCTATCAGCTCTGCCTTGGATCTAACCTTTTTAACTCGTGTCTTACGCTTTTTCTTGCTTCCACCCCCTTTCAACACACGCTTTTTCTTTTGCTTGTGAGATGTTTTGGTAAATGGGATGTATGTTGATGAGTTATCTTTAAAAAGACCCTTCATCTTGGCTTTATTTTCAGTACCAACGTAAAATCTTTAGTGAATGATATATATTCGTCGCTTTCGTTTAAAAGCTCGATGTGAATACTGTCAATGTGTTCCCTTGTCAGTGTTCCAAAGTAAACTGACTCAAAAATGTCGTGTTGACGTTTATTTGAACGATCATGTTGTAGTAAACGTAAAATGTTACTCCTTTTTCCATTCACAATTTGAGGGGATACAATGTCGCATTTTATATATACCATATTATTCCCGCGAAATAGATCTACGTCGCTACTTTCAAACGTATTGTCAATATATCGTGCACTAAAATTGAATATTCGCTTAATGGTCTTACTGGGAAATATTTTGTAGGATTTATTGCCATTCAGAATGCTCACGTTCCCTGTGTCTTCATCTGACACAAATATAAAATCTTGAATTGTTTGTTCAAATAGACTGGCATTGATGACGGTTACCAATGAATCTATTGTTAGATCATCGGGTTCTTTCACACTCAACACCTTAGTCTTTGGTAGTTTTACCACATAAAATGGCATCGTGTCACCATTTGCAAGAGCCGAGTAAGCCGCGTCGTCATAGGGATTTTCGGCAATAATTTCTTGTTTGTCGTAGAAGTGTTTGTTAAATCCCATGATTTCTCTGAATCTCTCAGAAAATCGAACCCCAGTGAAATTTCCATATGTAGTCTTCACACAGTAATGAATCTTTCTATTAATGACATATTGTGCAATTTCAGCCTTTATACCATCCCTTTCACATATTTTGTTAAAGCTTGAAATGTCCAGCGGTAATCCTTTTTCCTTAATTACAAAAAGAGGTATATGTACTTCTTCTGCTATTTGAAGAATCATTGTTTTGTCTTCAGTCGTGTTGAAAACAACACGGTTGGGGGAATAGAATACTTCAGTTAACCCTACTGCGTGTGTGGTTTCCAACTTAAGCGGAGTAGATATGGTTGTATAGAAATTAGAATGTTCATTTTGCGAATTTTGATTGATCGCAGCCAAAGATGAGAGCGTTAAGTAGATATCTTCCATTATACGGGATAAATCTCTTGGTGGTAAAACTTGCCTAATATAAAAGAAGTATTTTGTACAATATTATATTTACAGTTTGAGTTCGGTGATTCACCTTTTATTATTTCTCCGTTCTCGTCCTTTATAATGTAGGTAGGTGGATTTGATTTTCTGGCTTCTACAATCTCAAATATTTCCGGTCCAATTCGTCTCGCGTATCCTTTTTCAAACAGTTTTTTATTGATGGAAATTCTAATTTTCTGACCTTTTGAATACTCCGGTTTTTTGGGTACTTGTTTGAGATATTTACTATAAAGAATCTGCCAAATCTTCTCGTGATTGACCTCTTTGGCTGCCTCATTCGGTGTGGTGCGGATTGATGAATGATAGCGATTATTATAGCTGGAAACTACATATTTTAATTGATCCTTCCATCGATTCTTTCTTCGATTTACAAACAGTCTCTGTAAAATCTGCATAATACTTCCAGTAGACCAAATAATATGAATATATATTAAATATTCAATAGTACACGATTTTCAGGTTTTGGACAAGATCTATGTATAATATGTAACACGAACAGTTACTAAATCTAATATGTACCTCCCGATGGTTCGCTCACAAAGCGACGTTTTGATTTCAGAATGGGTAGAATACCAAACGATATTTTTATCTTTCAGAAATTGCTGAGTGACCTTTGAAGTATATTCGGTACCAAGGTCAGTTTGTAGATAATACAGCTTTGTAGCTTTAAGCAGCTTCTTTAGCGCAATTACTATATTTTGTGGAGTTTTTCTCGCCAGGGGATATGCGTATAGCTATAAAAATATATCAATAATTATTTGGTTTAACTTGAATAGTTTGCTATAAGATATTACCTGTCGTGAAAACATGTCTACAAATATGATGATATAATTATATGGTTTGTTTTCTTTAGCATAGCGTTGTAAATCGATGAGATCACTGCACAAAATAAACTGTGGAAAATGGACAATATATTTTGATCTTGGAAAACGTTTTGGTGTTTTTACGAACGACCAAAATGATTCAAGCTTCCTAAGTTCGTTTGTAATTTCCTTGTAAGATAGTTTAGATTTTTGGCTCTTCAAAAAAGTCGTTGCTCCACTTAGACTACCTCTAACGCGTGGATTAGTCCATTTTCTCCGAATATCTGTCATGTTTGCACACAAGATATAAAATGAGAGAAATAATACAAATTCGGATTCTTAAATCGGTACCTTGGTTGGTTGGTAGGTTGGTTTTGCGAGAAAGCTCAATAATATGCGCATCTTTTGGGTATACAGGTAGGCAAATGTTCTGGTTTATGGTCAACCTTTCTTCCATCCTTGAATAGTATTCTTATTCTTCAAAGCATAAAGGTATTTATGTACACTTTAGCTGTGATCAGAGAAAGCATGATACATTATTCGATATTTTTTACAGCATGTATAAGCATAAGCACAAGGTTATGAATTCTTCAATAGCTCCAATTCTATTTAAGTCGAAGGTGAAAGCAAACAAAGCTCGAGTAAAATTCCATTCGACATATTATTCAAAATTTACCGTTTGTTAAAAAAATCTTCTGATTCAAAATGTACAAATTTTAAATGCATAGAAATAATCTATTTTCTCCATGTCTCTCCAAAGCCGAAAAGTTGAGGAAAAACCCAGATCCTATGTTATTCAAATGGGAAGTTGGATCGGAGAAAATAGTGGAATGCAGGCGTATATATTATTATTTTACTTTTAAAACTAGATGAGGACATTCCTGAAAATGTATTTACCAAACCACTTGAAAAACAAATATTCTATATATTGCATTTATTTGAAGAAATTAATTAAACCGGTAAAGATTCACGAGTATTAACTTGGCTGCAGCAACTAGACCAACTATTCCATCGACCTTTCAAATATCATACAAAATCTGACAAACAGGAGCTAACATATCAACCAAAAACTAAATATATAATGCTTTATTTTTTAACTTTTAATATGATATTTACTTTAGTATGTTATTTTTACTTTTTCTACCTAATATTGAGTTTTGCTGACTTAAATTTGCTTTTACTATCTAATGTTTACTTTCACCATCTAAATGTTCTGAAAGGAGAGTTTTTGTTTTCGGATGTAACTTATAAAGTAGTGCCCAAAAAACCAAATGCAATATATCATTGTGTCAGAAAAACTAAGAAATATCAGAGACATAACTGCTGCAATGTTTATTTAAAAAGAGGGGTGATTACGATGCATCACTCACGCAAAACTATACAAAAACAATTTACAATACTTTTAAATTACAGGCAGTATATTTTTATTACCAATTTTAAATTTTGAACTTAAGAACGAATTAAAATATTTTAAATTAATTTATCTTTATGGTTTTTCTAAAAAGAGCCGCAATGTAAGCGGTAAGACTATGTTTCACGTTTTCTGGTTGCTATTGACAAGGGAAGATACCAAATCTTTTATGTGTCGGAATTTGGTGTGGTCAGTTTATTTGCCCATAGGCATATGCGATTAAGGAAGATGTGAGGTGAAGTGAAGCGTCCCTCACCGCTTCATAAAGCTTACACTGGCCTATACATACTTACGCTAGAGAGCTGAAAGTTAAGACT
>JAQFYG010001896.1:0-16766 GCA_034694325.1 Entomobrya corticalis
AACGGGTATCAGTCGGAGAACAACAGTCTATCATCATTCATTGATTTATTTGTGAATCGGCGGGGGCAAAACTAGTAATTTATAATTTGAAAAATCTGGATTCTAAATTCGTTTACAGTCTAAACTGTATACTTTCCAATGTCCTTCAGCATATTATTTTCATTGTTTGTTAAATCATGAATAGACTGAAAACATATATTAATCTGGCTTTATCGTTAATTTGTTTTCTTTTGTTTTTATAAACACAGGAACTGGTAAATGTCCGATGCCTCAAAAACTCAACAATGAAGTGAAGATAAAAGTGCATTACGAAACTGCATAAAGGAGATTTGGCCATATTAATGCTATTTGAGTACAACGGACGGAAGGAACTGGCTCAAGAAAGGAAAGTGCAATGACTTTGAAGAAAACAATGGGGAATATCTCAAAATGCCCCATATGCTAATTGGATATTATCATTACCAAACATTCATCTTCACCGTCTTCATCGGCACCAACAGTTTTGCAGTAGTGAAAGATTTGGAAAACTCCTTAGCTTTAAACTGCGTAGTGCGTAGCTACTCATAAACTTTAATAGCCATTGTTCTTTCTTTTTACAGTTATTTGAATTATTATTTTCTTTCTTCAAAGAATAACAAAAGTTTGATACTGCTTATGAAGTACGTGCCAGGAGCACTGTTCAATTTTTTATACTCAATAAATATAGAGATGCTTATAACTAATTATTTAATTAATACTTTTTTGACAAATAAATTGCATTTTGTGAAAAACTCTGTTATTTAGCTAAACAATAAAGAGCAGAAAGTAATTAAATACAATTTTATGTGTGTGCATATTATAGTCAATTACGACTTAATTATGTCTTTGATACCGTCATTTTCTTCAAGGTGATTCTTTATTCATAAATAACCTGGAAATGTCCTCTAATTTTACTAATACTACTAATACACACAAAAATAGCAAACGCCTATGCATACTTAATTCATAGGTTTCAATGCTGGAATAAACAATTAGCAATAAAACTATAGCACACAACAATTTGCCTCCCATTTTACTTCGCTAACCTATCCTAACATAAACCTTAACTTACTAAACAACTTCTAAGAAGCAAGTAATAAGTTAACAGTAAAATTGACTATGCTATTTAGAAGAGTCATCAATGTCGACCTTTTAATGAAATAAAAGCTTCCCATGTCAATCCGAAGTTCAGGCTGAGCAATAATTTCCCTCGTGATATACCTACTACCAGCAGTCCGATCCCTTTGTGTCCACTTTAACCACTGGGTTTTCAGCTTAAATGATTCTACATGCAGCAATCCCATCCCTCTAAACAAAGTAATCATGTATATTGTGCACAGTGCGGCCACAACTCCCATTATTCCAGCCCGAGGACCTGTCATCTTTAGCACACCATAGGTTCCACACGTAGCCAAACAAATCATCATTCCTTTATGTACAGGGAGAAAGTAAGATTGAAAGCAGTAATGAAACATGCGGTGAAGAATATGAAAATCCTTTAAGATTTGCAGAGTAGATTCCATTTCACGAGGTGTCTGTTTCCTTTTAGGCCTACATGAGACGAATGAAAGGCATTGGTTGGGGTAATGCGAGATATTTAATTCTTAAAACTTACTTCATTTCACGGAGAAGACTTAGTCCACAGTTGACGTAAACGTAGATATGAAAAACATAAAAGTAGATGTTCGCCCAAGTATTTAGCCAAACCCAAATCTGAAGAATCATTAACGGAAGTCGTTCCCAAATCGGTTTCTTCGCAGGATCCACAAGCACAGAAGTTAGAAATTGGGGTTTATGAGGGTGGATACACAACAACACAATGTTTTCCAGGTTAATACACTGTATCAAAATCAACATTGTCGTCAAAAATTTATTGACCTTCACTGTCGCCGATGACGGGTTGGTCAGATTTTTACGATTTGTACCATTGATTCTGAAGAATTTGAGATATTGATGAATAAATATTGGGAGAAAGTCTCCATGCATAAACATGACAATTTGAAAAGCTACAGGAATGGAATAGCTCACAAAAAAGTAGATCATTTGCATGATAAAATTGAATGAAAACGGGTTTTTGGGATCTCGATAAAAACGCCGAAAGAAGAAACGGTAAATTAGGAACACAATGTAAAGGATATTTACAAGAAAGGCAATGACATTAAAAAGTATACGAAATCGGGATCGGTAAACGTGGATTTTGAATGTATGAATTGATTGGTATTTGGAAAATCGGAAAGTGGAGCCGCCAAGATAAAAAATAAAATTAGTAGAGAAAACCAAATAACGCCAAGTAAGTTGGCTTATCATATTCGGTAATTCAGAACTTTTTTTATTGTGTGATCTTCTTGAAAAGCAAAAGCAAAATGAATGAAAAACAGACAGGATGCAAGATCATCGTTGATGTTACTTCTGCTGCTAATAATGATTCCAAGCATTTTTATAACGTTTTCATTAACAAGACAAAGTAATGTGCAGTAAAAATATTATGATGCAAGTAATAAATTAACAGTTCCATTAAGTACACTCATAAGGACAGTTACAACTGTCGACTTTCGTATCCAATACAAGTTTCCAACGTCCACTCGAAACTCTGGCAAGCTGTACACAAACTTCCTCATGTATTTACTGGTGTGGGGAGAGTTCAACCATGCCTTTCGCACCTTACATGACGTGTCGTGAAGCAAACCAAACTTTCGAAACAGAGTGGACAGGTACATGAGACCTAGAGAGGCCACCAAAGCCATTATTTTTGCCCTTGGCCCAGAACTTAAACGTATTACCCCAAACAGTGCAAGGACTGAAATTGTAATGGCGCCTGATTTGTGTATAGGCATGAAAATATGCTGAAAACTATCCTGAAAAAGTCGATGAAGGACACGGTAGCTTTGAAGGATTTTTGCAGAGTGGTCAGCTTTACGGAGAAGGGCGATCGTGCTATGCCTTTTCGCTTTTAAACTACAAAATAAAATGTTTTCAGTAATAATATTATTTTAGTATTCTTATTTTTGAGGAATAATTTCAATTTATTTTAGTCCCTTAATATTACCTCAGCTCCTTAAGAAGTGTTAGTCCGCAACTGGTGTAGACGTAAATGTGAAAACAGTAAAAGTAAATATTTGCCCATGTGCTTTGCCACACCCAACATTGGAATATCGTAAGCGGGAGTCTAAATGCAATTCTGCTGTAGTTACTCTGATTCGATAAGGTTCCTTCAGGAGACTGCACCACAAGAGAAGTAAAAAATTGAGGTCTTTCCGGTTTCTTCAAAATTAGAACTAAATTTTGCACGTTAACAAGAACACCAACTAGTAAAACAGCGGAAAGAAACTTATTACATTTGATAGTGCATCCTCTTCCTGTTGAAACTTTACTCCCTCCTCCGTCATCTGCCCGGCTATAAGTGCTCCGAAACTTTTGAAAATACTGAATGTATTGGACAATAAATATTGGGAGGATATATCCTTTTATATACATTTCCAGATTGTACATGACTGGTATGGAGTAGCTGGAGAAAAAGTAGAGCATTTGAACTAGAAATTCAAAGGAAATTGAACTCCCATTGGCTTTAGTTACAAAATGCTCATCGACAAGTTGATATATTAAGAAGATTAGGTAGGTTAGCGCAACAATGAAATTTGAACTGGTATAGAGGGAAGACCAAGACGAGGAAGATATTTGGATAGAAAAATTGAAAATGCTTTTGTAATTGTTGAGCTTGTCTAACGAGCTAAAATGAAATCTAGAGCAACCTACAACTCTCATGAAATTTGTGCAAAATTTTAGATAGCGGAGTGTCAAATTGTTTATCATTTTGAAACAGTTTGATATTTTTTATTTCAAAATGAATTTCTTAATACACTTCGATGTGGACTGTGGCCACATAGAAAGCATAGATGCTATAAACGATGAATGATTTTTTGACGTTGGTGAACAGAGCAGTAAACAAAGTTGTCAACTTTCATGGCTTTACCAATTAATTTCATATTTATTTTTAAGCATTAAGGCGGAAAAAACAAAAAATATAAGAAATTGTAATAAATGACATAATTATATACCTAGATGTCATATTGCAGGTAGGTTTGGGCAACTAATGGGCTCCGTGTTAAAATAACAATATTTAGCAATATATTATTATCAGTCATTGTAAAACATTTTTGGACAATTATTCAGTTTGATTGAAGAGTGAGGTGCAGTGCAATGGCCACCAACCAGAACACTATACATATTAGCACATATTGTTAAGCATTTACCCACACAAAAAAACCAGCTAAGAAGAACGAAACACCATAATGTGTGTCAAGAATAATTTTCTTGTCAATCCCTCTGTAAAATTTAACCAATAATTACTAATATTTCTGAGGTTACCGAGCTAAAATTAAAGCAAGTGGGTAGCCTTCAACAAAACAAGCATAATTAATAAATAGGCAATTTTCTACTTTGTCATATGAAGAATTCCTGAAATCCTGAAAACACGTAAATTCCAACGAAAAAGAGTAAATAATACTTTTCAGCATTTTTGCTACAGTTTGGAGAGCTCTCAGTTCTCATTCAATGGATTATTATGGACGAGGAGACTCCCGTGACTCTGGCCACGAGGGCGGGCTTGCTTCCGGGCTTGCCGGAGCAGGTCGCGACGAGGACGAAGATGATGAAATTAATAATACGTTATACGAGTTAACCGATTTACAAGAGTACATAGCACGGAAGGTAGAGGCAGATGATATTAAAGCTATTCGAAACCTCCTCAGAGATGAGGACTACAGCCAGTTTCATTTTGAGGATCCTGTAATTCTCTAGTATGAGGATATTTGAGCATATTTTAGATGATAAGTTTTAAAATTCTGAAGTAGTTTAACTGATGATGATAAGCTATGATCAATCATTTGTATTTAGTGAAACATGCTGCTTCTCTCTGTCCATTTTTGACGTGATTGAATCCGATCGTCTCGTGGCTGCAGCATTTTTTGACGATAAGCCTGCAAACCCAGATCTCATGAAACTCGCAAAAAAGTGGAAGTCCACTTATGACCTAAAATCAATGCAGCCTATTAACACACTCCATATGCGATGTTTTGTCTGTAATCCGGAAGTTGCAGAAGATGTTTGCCTGACAGAAATCATATCTCACGCTTTCTCATCTTCCATTCACGTTGATTACATCGTAGTCGAAATGGCCACATTAAACTACACAGGACCTTATGCATTTTCTCCTCTGGTCAAGGAGCTAGAAATCTCCACTGGGCATCACGAAAAGAGAAAAGTTATTGTTTACAAAAAGGATTTGTTGATGCCGCACTTGTTGGTGAGGGAAGGCCGAGAGCATGATCTGGACGATCTAATGCCCCTGCTCCCTCTGGACACCCCATCAATGGAACAACATTTTGGCAAGTCAAATCTCAGTGATATCATTGCAATGTCAGAGAAGGGTAATCAAAGTATGGTTGCGGAGTGGAAAGGAGAAGCCACAGGAATTATTTCTGTTTCTGCGGATTTGGATTATGAGCTTTTGAATGGCTTCTTTCATTTGGAGCCTTTCCATGGTCTTAGGAAACCACACAAATCCGATCGGATTTATGTCGATGATGACCGAATAAGAAATGTTATGGGTGATGTGAATTTTGGGGGTCTTTTCGAAGAGGCTGAAAAGAGTTTTTTAATGCGACAAACTCAAAAGGGACAAGTCAGGATTCAAATACAGGAAGCCGCAAGGCAGCCTTATGATATTGAACTGATAAAAGAATTCAGCATGGCAGATGGGGGTCTCACTGATGATGAAAGTTCAGGTTACGAAAAGATTTTGGATGAAAAGGTACCAAAGCCTCATCAATTTACCACTAGGGTCAGCGAAGACATTATTTTGTATGGATTGAGAAAGCGACTTCCGGTTGAAGAGGAAGATAGCACTAGCGTGACAATCTCTGGAAGTAAAAGTGCAGGAATCAGTGGTTCATCCAGTAGAAGAGATCATCTCGGAGGGGATGATGACGACGAAGAGGATGAGACCGAACTGGAAGATGAGGACGGTGAAGGGGATGAAGCTGATGTGGAAGATGAGGACGAAGAAATTATCGAAGTGATTGATGGCGATGATTTGGTGATGCCGTCGGATAGTCAGATGGTTGTTAGAGCATCGCGTGCGGGCTCAGAAGGTCAAGCTCTTGAAGGTGAAGGCAGTGAGGAAATGATACACTTAATTATGTCCATGGAAGACGAGGAGGAAGGGGAAGGAGCTGGGTCAGAGGAGGGAGAAGATGTAACCATGCATCTAGAGTTAATGATGACACCGTCGATTGCAGTAGAAGAAGCATCCGTGGAGCATGAAGGAGAGGAGCAAGTAGAAGAAAGTCCTTCTGCATTGGTCACAGGTCTAGAATTAGTTGCTGTTGAGCAGTTACCTGTAGTTGGTATTGATTCAGCAGCAGAAGCCTCAGCTACCGGCACTCTGCCAGTTGGAGAGGTAGAAACGAATGTCACGGTGATGTCTGTGGCTGCGACACGAAAGCGTTCTGGTGGAGAAGACAGTGCGGTAAGTCCAACAGACTCTGATGGAGGTGCTCGCCTCAGTGAAGCGGTGGAGGAGGAAGCGTCAATAACAGAGCAACAAAGTTTAATGCCTCAGCAGCAAGGCACAGCGACAGACTTATTTTCGAAAACATTAAAGCCTTCAAAAAGTCAAATTAACGATAGGAACATTGCACTGTTACAACAAATGTCGCCGGAAGTGAGAAGAAGAATCTCTGAAGATACACTTTATGTGGGCAAGCGTATCCCACCAAGAACTTTTGATCAGAAAGTGGAACTTTTCAAAAAGGTTTAGTAGTACATAGTATAGTATAGTAATTTATTTGCGTGATATATTTGTTCAGTCATACAGTCTGTTTTTAAAACTATATCAGGTTTGGGATGTTTACAATATGATTCAAGAAGATGGTATGACTCTTGACCAAGCCAGAGAAATGCTTACCCCGGCAGATATGGATGCTCTGGAAGAGGCACAGTTACTGACTTCCGGAAGTTTGCTGAAGTATGTAACAGCTCTGCTTCCAGACGAGTCCAAGTATCCATTTCAAAGAAAATCGGAAGCTGGTGAGGATGGAATAAGAAGGAAATCCACGTTTCATGGAATCCCTAATGCTCTAGCAGTCAAAATGTTTAACATGCATAAAAAGCACATGCTGCGCCATATGGATCTGTTCAGAGACATATTCAAGCCATTTCCAAACAAAGAATACTTGGTGGTGACTGTTCCAGTTGGAGGGAATGTTAAAGAGCCAAGCTGGCTCCAAAATTTTATTCGGGTTGTCCCTCGCGTTGAGTCAAGTTATCCCCGGGATCTCTTTATAATTCACAAGGTTGCTGTAACGGCAAAATTGAGAGTGAGAAAGGCGAAAGCAAAAGACATGGTCAGAGTGCAAGAGTTCCTCAGCAGTCTTCTGGACAGAGAGAAAATTTATCAGGATTATATCCAGACATTTAACAAGAGTGATCATAGCAGATTATTTGTAAGCTCAATTGCTCCCCCAAAAATGACGGCTTATTTGGCAGAAGTAAAAAATTATCAGGATACTCCGATGATTGGACTGGCAGTGGTGAGTAGTGAATCGGAAGTGCTCAAATATTCTGTGAATTATGACATAGAAAAGCACACATATTTTGCTGCTTACGATGTTATTTCCGGACACGGTTATCTTCATCACATGGTTATCAACCCATTATTCCAAAGACATTCCAAGCTGTTCTTAAAGGAGGTGATGCGATTAGACAATAAGCAGTGCTTGTATCACAGAGTCTATCCAGATTGTGTTTCAAGTGAGGTACTGAAGCATCAGTCCGTTATAAATAATATGGAAGACTGGATACCACTCATGCCCCGGAAGAGGATACATTACGAAGATCTTGGACTGACGGATGCATATGACGACGAAAGACAACCGCCCATGTATGCTCAGGATATGAGGGATCCTTATGCACTAATTCATATTGGGAAAAAGTTTGTTCTTGAACCGAAAATAATGCTGACTAAGAGATTGGTATTTGTGGGGGCTAGCACGACTACCATAAGTTGTCTGGAAAAGCTTATCTCTAGTACTTATCGGAGTTTCAAACATTTGACCGTAATCGATCCGTTTGGATTACCAGGCACTTTGCCTTATGATCCTACAAGAAATGAATTTTTTGCTATGAGGAATGGAGGAGCAAAGATGAGTTATGAGAGCGATGCAGAGTGGGTCCAACGAACTGGAGTGCATTTATGGGTACAGGTGGTTATCGGTAGAGTGACTAGCATTGTGAGGGATGGCAAGTACGTGGTGGTAAATTCGGAATATATTGTGCCTTATGATAAATTGGTACTTGCTCCTGGACAACAGTTCCAGAGACTGGATTGTCCGGAACCGGAAATCAATGATCCAAATTTTATGGCTTTTAAGAAGAATACGGCAACACATGAGTTACAGAATTCAAAGGATTTGAAATTCAAGTTAGTGAAGAAATTTGATTACTTTTTATCATTGCATTATTGTAAATGATAATAATGTTTTTTTTCTGTTTATCAGTCGAGATACTCCCAAGCCAAAAAATGTGTTCATGATTAATAACGAGGTTGAAGCAAACGTTGCATTGGAATTTTTTAAGAAATATCGTCCATTTATGAAAAAGAGTACGTAGATTATTTAACAAGTTTAATCAGTTGCATTGTAAAATTTGCACTATAGATTTTTTTTATGAATTTAGAAAAAGTATTGATTTTTGGAGGAGGTCTGCCAACGCTTTGTTGCGTAAAGGCACTCATCGCAGCTGGTATTCCTCCCGACAGAATCGTGCTCATTGGCACACCGGACAAGGATATAGAATGGGAAAAGAAAAGCGGCTACATCCTCTCCAGCAAAGTAAGGACTCCGATGAGACGAGAGCTACAAAACTTGGGAGTGAGTCTTGTGGATAACTATGAATACAGCCATTGGGAAACATGCTCACTTTCCGGTTTGGTGAAAAGGACACATTTCAAGTCCATGACGGAAAGGGATGCGCACATCTCATTCTCTACTTTTGCTCTTTTCTGCTACAGATATAGAAGAGTTGATGATGGCATTGTTAGTGGTATGTTTTTGCCATGAAAATGTATTAATAGGAGTTTTCAGAATTCTCAAGTCACCCCAATATTTACAGATAAGCTTTTTTGCTTAATTGTTTCCTAGCCTTGTCTGAAGCCTACCTTCTCTACCAAGATGGAATTGTGATTGATGCCGGTTTTCGTACAAATGACCAAGACATTTATGCCGCCGGCCCTGCAGCAACTTATCAAAAGATCCTTTTGGCAGACAATCAAAATCATGTGTATTATCAAAGCGAGGAAATCGGTGCTAAACTGGCGGAATTTCTGATAGAGTCATCAGGAACTGAAGGAGGTGGTCAGGGGAGAATGGAGGATTTTAATGTAATCAAATTCAAAAAACCTTTGATTCGAGCAGTAAAGCTGCCAGGAGATTGGCATTATCTTTACCTGAGAAGCCCAGGAAATCATTCAAGATGCACGGATTTTCATGGCTCAGTTTCCTGTGAGGAAAGTTGTGAGTGTACAACGGAAGTGGTGACTGGATCCATTAACCTTGAAGAGGATCCTCAGCAGAAGTTTTTCAAATTGAGATTGGATGATAGGCAAAGAATTGTGAGTTTGGAGTGCATGTCAAAATCGGTAAGGCAATAAGCGAAATACAATTATTCGTAAGTAATTATTTAATCAAGTTCATAAGTTCAACTTGTAACATGCACATTGGTTTTCTTTATTTGGCAGCCATTTTCGTTTTCTAATATGTCAGCACTCTATGGTCAACACGAGACACTGTTGAACAAAATGATGGAGCGATTGGAATCTGGAGAAACGACTTGCTTATACGATCATTTTCAGCAGTCTTGGTTTAGCGTGTTTTGTATTGATGAATGGGATGCTTTCATGGAGGAATTAAAGGATCTATACCGGGAACATGTAATTTTTTAACTATTATTACTAACAATTATCAGATTTTAAGAATGTTGCCACTTAAAGAATCTTTTTATTATGAAAAAGGACATTGGAGGCGGAGTAAAGCTCGTGGAGTTTATTCGTGATTTTATCTCTAACTTGGATAATCCCGAAGCGGTATGTTATTACTATTTGGAAGTTGTTCTTATGTCGAAGCCTATATAAACTGAATATGACCATAAATGAGATATGATTGAATTTTGCAGTTACAAATGGATCCAAATATTATT
This sequence comes from Entomobrya corticalis, assembly GCA_034694325.1. Taxonomy (NCBI): domain Eukaryota; kingdom Metazoa; phylum Arthropoda; class Collembola; order Entomobryomorpha; family Entomobryidae; genus Entomobrya; species Entomobrya corticalis. The sequence goes on from JAQFYG010001896.1 coordinate 10,270, forward strand.
CGGAGCGTATGGAGAAGCTCGAGTCTGAAGGATATTGTGGAAGAGAAGCTCCTTAACTTTTTGAAATTTCATAGACTCAGTCTGCCCATGTATGCCAATCATCATTATGTGGAGGATCTCCTTGAGGAAAGGTCAAACAGTACACTTTACTATCCAAACACCAAAGCTCACATGGTTCAGTAGAAGCAAACTTGTGGAGTAGAAGAATTTAAGTATATAGACATATTTAATTATAAATAGACCCAGCAATAAAAAGGTTGCATCGACTATTACATTTATTCATATAAATAAATAAATAACTTGATATAAAAGTTTGAACTTAATAATAGACAAAAGTACAACCAATATTATAGAATAGAGCATTTTACTTTTCTTACAAATTAAATATTTATAAAAAATTATCATTTATCTACAATAAATTTACAACTACTTTGCTCATTTAACTTCCGGGGGCGGGAGAAAAAGATCTCGCCCTTGGCTCATAATGTTCGATAGCATACCGCTGATGCTTTAGGCGACATAAAGCCTGGGCACAATTCAAACGACTTGATTTGTTGCTCAAACAAAAGAGTCCAGTTAGTGTGTCAGGATTCAACTCATCTGATAGTAAGGACATTAGTTTAGCAACAACTTGATGAGGTAATGATGTGAGTAAAGAGAGTGATGGCGTTTTCAGTGATAAGTGTTCCAGAAACTGAAGAATAAACACCACCGTGGGAGTCGCTTCAAACTCGTTGTGAATTAGCTTGTGGAATTCGTCGTATAATTCTTTTAGCATTTGATGGAGGTCTACCAAGTTCTATCACATATAGAAGAAATAACAGGTTGAAATATAAACATATATTGCTAATATAATCTAACCACTTTCAATATGAACGGAATATAACCCCTTAACCCCATACCTCTTTTTGAGAGCTTGGTGCATCTAAAAATTTCCTACGCTTTGCTTGTGGTTCCATCTCATCATCCTTCCTTTCTTCTTTAACTTTCACTGCGGTTGCGTGATAATAGTACGACAGGACAGAATCCACCGTGAGGGACACAAGTGCCTTGACCTGAGGCTCCATGAGTGACGAGTCACTAAAATACAAAAACATCAATAAAATAGCGTAAAAGACTTTGCCGAGTAAATTTTATCAATTTGGTTGGGTATATAAAACGAAAATCTTTTTACTTTGTCCAAAATTGAAGAACTGTAGGTACAATAACTCTGACCAATGCGGGTACACAATTCTTCAAGTCGTAATGGAAAATTCCAAAAAGGAGATCACTACGTTGACCTAATTCCTGAGAATGCTGCAAACGTAGCATTTCCTATAAGAAAAACGCAAAAAAATGCAGTATTATCAGTCTCTGACATCACCAGTTCATTAGACAAAATTGTTAAATCGATATGATTAAAAATCGTTTTAGTTAGAACTCTAGTACCTCGACATGATTTTGGACAAAAAAGTGAGGTCCACTCATTTGCAATAAATGCTGCAAATTCATAGCAGTCTCTACATCAATTAGACCTCGCTTGTTCATACACACCCATGACTGTTTGTACAATTCGGCAACCGGCTTACTCTCAAAACTGCTACAAGTATTTATAAAACAATAAACATTAATGTTTTAAATTACAAAATCACAGCAATTTCCTTGAAGAATTACAACTAGACTTACTAAAATCCTGGAGAACTTGCTGGAGTCGCTTTATCATTGAGGCAACTCGTCATTCTAGTAATAATCTGAGTCATTAATGCATTTCTCTCTATGAAATGATCTTCATTATTCGCCGAAGCATTTTCATAAGGCTGTAGAAAATAGTTTAAAATTTCCTTAGCCTTGTCGCATTTCTCTTCAGCTGTCACTTGAATATGTGCACAGAGCCATGCTGAGATACAAACAGGAAGAGAGCAAATTTTTGACCGAAACACGTCCAAAACGCGCTTCACGTCTGTGAAAGTGATAGAGTCCGCCTCCCATGCTGACAATATTTCCTTTACAACTCCAACAGAATTGACGCAAAGTTCATGCCAAAACACGAGACTTGTTTTCAGCTCTGAGTCTCCTTGCATATACTGATTAAGAAGCAGATCTACCTTGTTGGGCTCGCAACGGTTCAGAATAGTGTCGGGATTTTTGGCCACATGATTCTCCACCATGCAGTCTTTGTACCACTCTTCAAAAAAGGAGTCCTGTTCGTCAGATGTCAGGGCCTTTTGTCCATGATGTTGGAGAACGTAACAAAGCATGAGGAACGAAACATCGAATAATATTGCTCGAGTATTCGCAGCTTTAGACACTTCACCACTGACTTGGCGGCTCAATTGGTTCAGACGGATTAGCTTGCTTGTTAACTGTTGTAGTTTTCCTGTGGCCGCGGCAGCTGTGAGAATTACGTTGACCATTTTATCATTATTAGAGATTACGTCGCACAACACACTAAGAATGGAATCTTGATTTTTCTGAATATCTCCTTCAAGAGTTTTCAGCAAAGGCAATAATGTAACTTCCGCTCGTACAATAAAGGGTAACTGTCCTCCACTTTGGAGTCTGACCGAAGCAGGCGATGTAGATGTTCTCCTATTCATTTAGATTTAGTTAAACTTTAATTACAAACTTTTTGGCCATACCTTTTATAATCGTTGTTTAAATAAAACTTACAATGTTTGCAGAGTAGTTTTGTCACTTTCATTAATTAACTCTATCTTCAAAAAGTTGGTCAGCATGTGATCGAAAGTTCCGCAATGCAGTCTTACATCTACCATGTTCAGGCAAGACTCGTTCATCAGGAATGTCTCCACACCTTTCACGAAAGAGCCACTGGTGTCTGCCAACTTCTCTTTAAGAGCTTTCATTAATGAGGCGAGTTGAAGGAATGTAAAACCGACAAACGTTAGTTCGTGTTCCTTGCTACCAAAAGCATCTACCAATCCCATGAAGCAAGAGTGAAGAACTTCAGAGTAAAACTTGACAATTTCAATGTTCTAAATAATTCAAAAGCAAAATAATAATGCATAATTAAACTTATAGAATGAAATTTATTCGTGATGAGTTTTACTACCGGATAAAGTTGAAGCATATTACCTGCAACTGTTTTACAAGAACAAGCTCAGACACGATAGTTGGAATATCTTGATGAGATTTTAGTAATACTGTCTTCATAATTATTGCTTGGATTGAGGGATTTCCTACTCTCATCTGTAGTCCATCGTACGTCTTGTGCAGAGGAAATAATTTTTGCGATGATTTGGGGGTTTTCGGAGCACTTAATTTATCAAGTAACATTCTGACATGAGCTATATCCTTTTGGTGATGTCCATCCACAAAGGTTTCCACTTCCTTACTCATTCTCTGGATTTTCAAAAATGATTCTAAGAAATAAAAATTTAAATGCGCAAAAATTAGAATACAACCGTTTTTATTTGTGGGCAATGTGAAAATTGTATAACTCACTTAAAATTTTACCTTCATCTTCCTTGTTAGCTACTTGTATTAAATTAAATAGATATGGATCACTTAGAAAATAATCTATCAAATTTCTACATTTCAGGACGATTTTAGAATCCTCTGCTTCAGCTGGGAAATCAGACATTAAGTCGGAAAGTGTTTCTAGCGAGGAGTACATACAGGAAAGAAGCCAACAAATTACTGCCTGAAGAGCAAGAGCAAGCTTTATGCAGTCTTCTTTGCCTTGATGATCATTCATAATAATCTGTTCCTAAAATAACAAATAGAATTTAAAAATTAATTTTAATGCTGCTGGAAATTTGAAAGTATTACTATTTTAAATAAGATAAATTTAATTAATTTTACTTTTATGCTATCCAATAAATCCAGTAAGCTTGCCACACAAAATGGCTTATGAAAAGCGTCGTACTTGCTTACACTGGATAAAACGCTTGAAGTCGTAACAATCTGCACATTAAAAATTTTGAAGATTAAGATATATTCTACATAGTCACTTAATGTAATTGGATTGAATGGGGTAAGGGTTAAAACTAACCTGTGCGTGAATGGAGTACATTAAATACGATAGAACCAAGGAATTTGGTCCGGGGCCGCTTAGGGCTTGATGAAGAATGCAATCCGACAAAAAAGAACCATCTTCACCAGCGTCAGCAAGCTAAACCAATGATAGATTTAAAACAAAATAGTGTTGTTCAAGTAGTGGGTAATAAATTTAATTAAGTGAGTAAATTACCTGTCTAATGTTTATTCCCCATTGCACTTCAGTCCAACGTTCTCTCCAGGCCCTCATTATTAGACTTTTTGCCTGTGCCTCCTTTGTTGGTGCCGGAACATTACTAACAACTACATCTCCAAACCCCATTAAAACCATCTCTAAACAGATGTTTATTTTTAAAACAATGCGCCAAGTTTAACAACAAAGTTGCTTGTGATGTAATAAATTCAAAATTATTCATAAATTACAATTTTTTACAACAATAATTCATTGTTGGCTTAAAATTAAACCCAATCTAAAATCGTGCACCCTAATGACAACAGGGCATGATGACTGACCTCAAAATTCACATCTATTTATTTAACAAAAATAAAAGCATTTTACACACACATACGATACGATCATCTGTCTGCTCTGTGGAATTCAAGCTCTAGGCTCTAACTTCATCAACCAAAACCAAACACTGAGTCAAGCATAGCATAATAAAATATGTAAACATATGAACCTATGATCCGAAAGACATCGTTGAGGTTGAATAATATACATTTAAATTTATATTACATATTATTTTATCTTATTTGATGCAAGTAAGTAAGACCAATTTTGAATTGAATTCCCCGTCATCCATAACCCCCCAAATCATAAGTTTCAAAAGTTTGACCTCTAGAGGTCAAGTGTGAGGTCACGAGGTCATGAGACCATTGTCATTGATATCCCCGTCATGGATAACCCCCAAGTTCTAAGTTTCAGCTCCCTAGCTCCAATTTCTATGTTTGACTCCTTGTTACAGGGGTCAAATGAGATCATGGGGTCACAAAACCAATTTTATTGGATATCTGGTAGTAGAAAACCCCTGAGTACTAAGTTTGAGCTTGCCAGCACACGTCTTCATATAGTTGACCTCTTGGGGTCAACAGAGGTCATTAGTCAATTTTGCCCAAATTCAATACCAAAGGTCCTTGGTACTCAATAGTTCTGTATGCCAAATTTCAACACAAATCAGATTAAGCGTTCGGAAGTTAGAGGTTGGATATACAGATATACAGATACACGTGACAGCCATTTTACCCATACATACCCAAAATAAAAATTTTCTTCTTTTTATAATAATCCTTTCGGATCATAATAACGCCGCTTGTATTTACTTATGAAAGGTTGTTGCCTCCATGTTGAAGATTTCTAAATTCAGTTAATAAATAATGGCATGATGCTTATTTTTGGTGTTCCCCGAGATAAAGTTGAATTCGTTAAGCTTGAAACAGAAATAGCTGTAGACGGAGAGTACACGTACGTCTATATACCTTTCTCAAGTTTTTTATGGGATTAGCGGCAAATTCTTTACTTACCGGAAAATAAAATTGTACCATCTTCCTTCAGATTTGCTGCCTGGTAAGCAAAAGTTGACTGATTTCAAATAGATCAATAAATTTCGATACATTCTATATTTTTGATGCACCAAACAGCGTTGGTACGTCGATGGGATATATACACACCTTTTATGCATCACCATTTTATTTATAAGTACTTGGTTTTGTTTAGGAACGAGATGCGCCATTTTTTGTTACATGGTTCTGGACATCTATCAAATTAAAACTTGGCAGTTGGACATGTTGACAGTTTTTTATTCTTCCTTTTGCAAAAAACGATCCATGTCTGCTCTTTTCGGACAAACTGAAAGACAAATTGGAACAAATTGCGCATTTTCTACAATGAAAATTCCTTTTTGATTGAAATTTGTTCTCTAAAAACCTGTTTTTGGACTTTTTTGACTGAAAAGAGTAATAAAATTTAACGAATCAACGCTACGTTCACTTTTGTGCTTCTGGGCTTATGCTGTGTTATTGTATCGAATAAAACACAAAATTGCAAACTTTAACCGCATTTTCTATATTTTAAAATAAAGACTATTGTTATGGTTATCAAAAAACAGCTAAAACACTTGATTCCAACAATATGATTTCTGGGCAATATATGCTGTCGTAGTCACTTATATTGGCAAAATCAGTTCTAAAATATACAACTTTTTTACTTTTTTGGTTGAAGTATTTATGTTAATATTCTTAAAAAATACAACAAAGTAAAAGGCAGAACTGTTATTATGAACATATACTACGCCAAAAATATAAACGATACGTTTTAAAACACGTTTTAATCTATATATAAAAGATTTGTGCTCACAACATGGTATAGTTGGGTTTTAGTTGGTCAAGTTAGATTTAAGCTTGTGCTTGTTTTTCATGATAGTTCACTTCAAATGTCTTGGTGTACGTTATTTAACCGGAAAAGCGGAGAGTAGAGAGAGAATGAAAATTTTGTGGGCTTTATG
>JAQFYG010001897.1:0-16765 GCA_034694325.1 Entomobrya corticalis
TTTATTTCCTTTCTTTTCCGTTTTCATTCCTAAAATTTCTGTCTAAGCATCATTTTCAATAATACAAACTGTGTAGTGTTATTGCTTGTATGTGACGATCTGGTTTTGCTTTGAATAAATAAATAAATGAAATGAAATGAAATGAATTATTTTTTGGCTCTTTAATTCAGCTTCTCTTTTTGCCTCACCCAAAATTGAGTTGTCATCCTCGTCCCTAATTGATAACAACTTTGAAACTACTGTGATCTCTTTGACTTTTCGTGATTTTTGCCAAATTGCATCCAATAAACGTTTGTAAATAAACTTTACAATAAGCATAACTTTACTTTATAGTAGATTTATCCCTTTCCTCCTGATACAAGAAACAAATAATTTAACAGAAAATATCAAAAAACTAATTTTTTATTTACAGTTTCATTTGATCAATACCTATTAACATTGAATATCCTTCCAAAACTAAATTGGATGAATACCATTTTACATTTCAAACCAAAATTAAATAAAAAAATAGGAACATGCCAATAAAATAACTTCTGTCTAATCATTATCATGATCGTAAGGTCGCTGTATCTAAAAAAGCTATTTTTGTCGGTGCATTTTCTAATTTTCCATTCACAATAAAAACGACAGGTTACGCATGAATTCTCAGTGTGCAGTTTTGAGTGCAGTCACGTCTGCTCTGATTTTAGTTTTGAACTTTTACCAGAAGGCACTTTTACGAACTATATATGCAGCTCGATTCACACGAAATTTTCAAATAAGCTATAAATACCTAAAATGTCATTAACTTGGCATTTGACCATGCACAATGCATGCACTATAATATACCTTATTAAATTTTGTACAAAAACTAGAACTGTTCTCCGTCAGCAAATTATTTAGAAATGTAAACTTAAATTCAGTAAGTATACAACTGCATTTTTATAATTTTTAAATGTTCAATCTCTCTTAATCTGATCTCTTTCTCAGCATATATCATATAATGGCAATAATAGAGTAGCCATTTTTTGTACATCTGCATCTTTAAGTGCTCATGCACATGACTTCAATAAAAAAAATCTCTATAATAATTTTATTGTCATTGGCCATTTCAGTTTCAATATTGTTCTCTCGTCAGTCAAAATTGCAACGTGACGTCTGCACGACTAGTTGAACTCCCCTGAAGCCATGCATTACTAGAATGACCCACAATACAATCAACGAACTATTTAGATGCAATTGGCAATTTTGTACGTACGTAGTAAATTCCTTGAAAAAACGTTGGTCTGCGAAAAAAGTACGAAGGAAAAGCGATTCAAATTGATTATTGACATGGTCTAGAAAAAACAAGTGATAGAACAGGTGATGAGCAAGGGTAAGGGCACTTGAAATTCTGCGGACAGGAGCTTATTTTTGTTCTAATTAATAAAAACTCTCCCTTAAAATATATTTTATTAGACAAATCCAACTAATATTTAATATTCGCCTCTCGTAATTTTACAGTTTCATTCCTAAAAATATTTTTTTGATGATGAAGGTGAATGTCATAGATAATGGAATATGGAATGTAAGGATTAACAAATACATGCATATAGAGAGCTATTACAACTTGAAACAGGAAAAATAGAAAAAATGAAGTGGGCGATAATTTTTGTTTATGGGATGATTACATGATGATAATGCACTTTGAAAGTAAAAGTAAAATGTTCAATAAACATATCAATCAATTAAAGCGGATGGGAAGTAAGAAAAGAAGAAGTGGATTAGGAATATTAGGATAGTTTTTGCCTGATTTTTTAACCTTGTGCAAAACAAAAAATTGCTTTAAGTGAGCATTAAATTATACGTTAAGTAGATGTACAGAATGTTAATTGGTAGCATCATCAAATCCAATCATCCTCCTCATCAAGAACTGGGACTTAATCAGCATCATCATTTCATGACCTTGTTTACGACTATATAATATGATTCAATAAAGAAATGAATGAGAATATTTTAATGCCTTTAATGCATAATGGTGAGAGAAATTCACTGATGAAAGGAACGCAAATATAAATATGTAGGTACGTATTTACGCAATCTTGAACTTCTTCTGAACTGTCATAAACTCATCAAACCTCTATATGTAGCTTGTAGCTTAATTAATGATTGTCAATTTCATCATCATCAATATAAGGTTATATAGGTAGGTATTATCAGGAACGATAGATAAAGTGATTTAAGACGAACTGTTTATATTCAATAATAATTATATTCTAGAACACAGCTACCTATTTATGATTGGAGATTAGAATCTATTTGAAAATATGATTATGATTATTAGTGATGAAAAGAAGACGACATGACATTTCTCATATATTTTATATTCCATAAAATATTAAAGTTTGTTATATATATCTTCAGTTTAGAGAGCAAGTACTTATATGATATGCCTTTTGATTCGTTTTGATGTTAAATGTCCTACCTTCTACCACAATCTATACATGACATTAAATTACCCACTGTTGTATTGGGAAAATTCTACTAAAGTTTCAAATTTAATATTGGCTAATTATTATTCTACAAAAAGCTACATATACACAAGAAACGCTTTAGGATGGTGGTTTGGAGACTGGTATATTTTATAAGGAGTTTCAAGGATGCTTTAATACCTATTCAACTTGATGGGAGTTTGGAGTTGGTGGCATGACATGTGAAAACACGAGAAATCATATATGCAATGGGCCAATAGTTTGAACCATCCTGTCAATCAAATAATGCCTATCGCCATCGTCTATTGCACGACTCCTAGCTGCAAGTTTTATTTTTAGGACTTATTGTTGCATGTGATATGACTTGTGACATAACTATAAATGAGTTACAAATTCTCCAAAAATGGACGAAAATTGAAAACCACGATGATTAAATGAGATGAATCAATTTCACCATTCCACGTATAAAAATCACCAAATCTGAATCATAATGCAATAATGCACAATGCTTCATTTAAACTCTTATTTCATTTAACTTTTTTATTAACTCTCATTTTTCTATTGAATACTCAATCAGCAAATAGCTAGCAAGTTATTATGACGTTATGTAAAAATGCTTTTTAAATAATTCTAAAAATATAGTTACATCACATAACACTTCGTGACTTACTGAAAAACTATCAACTCATTCAATCTAACGATATCCCGTACTAGGTAAAATGCTTTGTTGGTTTTATTATGTTGCTCCACATTTTCTTCAGATTTCCAATTACATTATGACGTGTGCGATTTTAATACCTTTTAAGCCTGTTGTCGGTTTGATGGTGAAGACTATCTAAAACGGTATAATGCGGAGATGATGCGAAGACCAATATCAGAATTACTTAAATGGGAACACACTTTTCTTTTGAGATTAAGCAATTTAGTCTGTTTGCATAATATATGCACAAACCAGGCGCATGTGGCATGATAACGAACCACGCACTCATCACGTCTACGGACACTGACAGCAGAGAACAATACTCAATTTTAGTTTTCAGAAGTCGTATTCGTATATATTCAAAAATATCCAAAAAGTAACCTTTCGATTTCAAAAAATATGAGTCACGTCTTTAAAAAATTGATTGCCAATGGCCAATACTATCGATAAATGAATCAATAAACAAAAGTACCTACAAAATGGTGAAGCCACAAAGGGCTCCGCCAGATTTTAAAAGTTTTAAATCCATGTCCAACACAGAGTTATTTTTTTTTAAAGCCTATCAATCAATGATGGCTGATGGCTTCAAGTGCTTTTTATCAACCCTTGCTATGGCACGGCCCATTCACCAGCCATCGGTTCAAATAATAAAAATTGAAAATTTCCTTGATTCACTAATAATTACATCATGACTTACTTAACATTTAAAATAGCATAACCGTGCATTTTAATCAAAGTGCATGTTTTGTACCTGTTTGCTAAACGGTTTTTATTTTTTATAGATATTTTATAAGCTTTCTCTATAATGCATACAACCAGAAAGTGCATTTTTTGTGCTCCCATTGAACCGTCAGACATGAGACAACAATAAACAATGCATTATTGAACCATATGCAAATAGGTAAATAATGATAGTATGATTTTGAATTGGGGGAGAAGTGATTGTAATCATAATAAAATATAAATGCTTTTATAGCATGTCATGTTATTCGAGGATAATTATTTTACTTATTTGAAATCCCGACTTTGCTCTCAACAAAAAATAAGGCAGGTAAGTAACATTGTTCATCAGTTATAGGGTGCGATTTCATTTGATATGCTAAAATTGTGAATAGTCAATTATTGTACGGTCGGTGGTCGTGTCAGTTGGTTCATATATGGTGCAAAATATCAAACAATTGAAACATCTATAAAGAATAAAAATGCGATGAATTCCGTAATATTTCATAAGCAAAAAAGATAAAATGTTAAAATTATAATAGGAGGCTTTATCAAAATATGAAATCTGACAAGAAGACCGAGAGGGAATGAAAGAAGGCGAAAGGGTTGGACGGATTCATCTAACAAAGTAGAGTGAAGGGTCTAGTAGTGTAACGGCAAATAACTGTCTGTGTATGCACTGCTTCAATAGAGTCATATTCTAAACAATGAAGTTATTGTTAATTTGCAGTAATAATGCTACTATAACTTGACAATAATAATAGTAATATTTAAGCTGTTTAGCAATAATGCAATTTCTGCACTACTACTGCACTGCACTATAATGCAGTGCAATTTTTTCGCGAAATTATTTTAGCACTTTGTATAATATTTGATATACAATAGCGATAACTGAATTACATTGTTTGCTTGTGGTCAATGGTATGAATCCGACATGGAATCTAATTGTTGTGTTACAAATGAACGAGTACAAAAATATAAGAAAATATGATTTACTTCCCTGACCACTCCAATCTGATTTCTATTGTAGAAGCCAAGAAGCAGATCGTTTTTTTGCAATTTGCATTTGTGCAAAAATATATTGATAATACACACGTCACGATACTCCTGCTACTCATTCATTCATACGATTTGTTTTTGTTTTGATGATGACGATATAATGATAGAAAATGCAATGAGTTAACATGTTTACTGATTAAATCTATCAATGTGTATACGCGTAGTGAATACATTTGGGCATAATAATGTTTTTATATCCATTGTTTTTTGTTCATTTGTTGACCGTAAATCTTCTTATAATATCACAAGTGCAAAATGCACCTGTTCAGGATTCAAACATTTGGTTTGCTCAATGTCCGATTCGAACAGTTATTTCTACGAGTTTTAAGGCGTGGACAGAGTGTAACAATCTTGGGCTTTTGACTAATTAAGTGATTGCGGCGGTAGAAAGCAAGAAAATGAAACTGTGTATGCGTTGTTAATGAACATTTTATATTTTGCTGAAAAACAAATAAATAATCATCAGAGTTTCCCGAGTTTGACTGCAATACTTAAATTATGTCGTTGTTGTCGCTGTATCATGCTGTGATTGTGTTTGTTTGAGTTGACCATAATAACGGCGTGGTCAAGAATGGTAAATAGTGTATGATGATCATTAAGGGAAGGATACAAAGAATTCGTAATGATAAGACCAAGTTGCATTATTTGAACTGTTGAGAAGTGCATGCACTTGCATAACGCACCCACAAACCAATTGCACGTAAGAAACAAAGTTTGTTGCAATGTTAAAGTTAAAATGTCAAGAAGATTGTTTTAATGAATGAACGAACGTTATGTTACGAGGAAGAGAGACAGAAGTGAAATGATGAAATCGTACAAAGATGATATGCAGCTATTTGTTTATTTCTATATTTGACTCTTGTGAATTGCGATATACATACTGCAATTACTACGAAGCAGGTAAAAAATGTTATTACGGATATCAGGACGGATAAAAGGGAAATCTATTTCATAACCAAAAATATTAAATTTGCTTAGCAAATAAAGTGTGTATGCATGGCCAATATCTCCCCTATAGTAGCTTGTTTGTGCTATTTGTTAACAAGTTAACTTGCATGGATGATGTATAAACTATCAAATTAATTGGCCTGTTCCTGGTTTGATTTATGAGTATTAGTACAAACTTTCACTAGTAGCATTACAACTTACGTTACGAGACATTTCGGGGTTGGCATTTCCAAGCATTGTAAATGTAATAGTTTTAAGTTTTAAAAGTTTCATAGGTTAGAAGAAAGCCATCTTGTGACTTATGCCATATGGCGACACACTTTCTGAGATGCCTGAATATTATAGCACTTCATTCAGGAATTATGCAGTTTATAATGCTAGAAATGGAATATAAAAAATAAGTATATTTCATAAGATTGGTTTTTCTCTTTTAAAAATGAATCCTTGGCTTTATCAGAGACATCGTCGATATCTCCGGTTGTAAATATGCTAATAACCAGTTACCCATTTAGGTACCAAAATGTTGATCTTTTATTTTTAAACTTTAAATAAATATTGAGTTCAGTTGTTTTAAAAAGATTACTCTGCTTTTGTGGAGTGGAGCTTTCTTAATTTTTAATGTCAGTAACAGCATAGGTAAAAAAAATGCCAACATCTTTGACGATCCTATTATGGAAACAGTAAAGTAATAGCAATATATTATGAACCGATAGTTTTTGAATCAGATTATCAACAAGATAAACAACGCATTTAGCGATTTCCATGCTTGTCATTGTCACCATCAACATAATTTTTAAACATGGGATCATATTATTATAAGCAAAATCATTTATCTCCATCCACAACATTTTATAAACAGACATAAAGAAAAGAGGAAAATAGGAAGGTTGTCCTGAGGTAAGTATTTTAGAATTTTGCATGCTTCTTTACCTGAGCAGACTTCAACAAAAACCGTCATCATCATCATCACCACAATCATCACACAACACAACAATGATAAAGGCTTATACAGCAATTGTACAAAGAACTGAAGGAAAGGTAAATTGCGGTGATGGGGAATAATGGCGCACACAACACCAAATTAACCGTAAAGATGCATAATTTTATCCTTTTATCTTTGTTCCGTGCTTTAAAGCAAGTGACGTTTACTCTGAATAGGTAGCACTCTACAAAATCAGACATGAAATCATACGCATTACGATAAATACTACATATTATTCCACTATGCAAACATCGAATTCCTCCTCCTCAATATTGTCACTCACTCAAAAATCATTTGGTTGCATACCTTGCACAAATATAAAACGCAAAAATAAGAAAATGCCAACCACTTGAAGAAATAAACTTCCCGTTTTGTACATACATCATCATTACAAGAAAAGTAAACGATTTAAACGAATGTAAGTAACCACAACCAATGAGCTATTTTGTAGTACTTTTGTTGTATAATGTTATCATAGTTAGTAGTAAGTTGCAGTCATGTTATATTTCATTTTTACCATTGCAATTACAATGAATTCATATGTACTTACCTACCTGTGCACATAACAGCTTCCCTTGCGGCACAAAACTTTCCCTTGAAACAAACAAAACAATAGCACACCCATTAAAATAGTAGGCCTTTAGTAGTCAGCCTACAAAAGATTACAGGCACATTACTTAAGTAAGCAAGTATACTAACATTTAGTTTATCCATCGTTAAGTTAAGCGTAATATAGAAGTGGGTACACGCTTACTATTGACTATGTAATAAATTGCATTGCAGTTAAAATTGGATACAATACTACGGCAGTTTTTATAAATTGTGCTAACTGTGTAGTACTTCATTGGTCACAATCGCTTAGTATGAATTTAATGCATTTCCCATATAAAAACATAATTCCAATCCAATCATTTAATGCATAGAAAATTGTAATTATTATTGCATAATTGAAATCGGATTTTGGTGAGATTATATATCGCAAAAATCTCATAATAGCATAAAGATTCCAGTCACCACCACTCTCTTCAAGTAATGCATAAAAGCGCATAATCTGACAAACATTATCACATAACATTTCATAAAGATATAAAAATATAATGGCTAATATTATTACGTAGTATGACGGACAGATCTAGGTAAAATGTTTACATATTTTACTAATTTTACTTTCTTATTTTAAGAATTTGCTTGGACAGAATTCTTGTTCTTGTCAATGCTAATAATGTAGCAGAAATATAAAGGTATATAGTTATATTATATCATCATATGTACATCTTTCTAGACAATCATAATGAATGTGATTGGACGATGATTTGTTACTAATAAATTCCTCAAGTGTTAGTAAGTTACTTAGCACGTTGACAGCTTTAAAAATGATAGTATGTTATTATTAAAATAAGTGCGTAGGTATTTGCTCATTACGATTATGTTATGATACCCAGCATCTGAGACGGTTTTTTAGTTTTCTGTGTGAACTGTGAATAAATGAGTCAGTGACAGAATGACTTGCCTTGTGACATCAGTACTACAAGCAATCATCTAAGCAGGCACTCATACTCAAATGCATATAGTATCAGTGTATCAGTTTCAATATCTTTTCTCCACAAATAATCTCTCACCCTAAAAGAATGAATAAATAGTTGATACTAAATGCTATCTAAATTCAAACTCCTTTTACTCGATATCAAGTTAGATAATAATGTACATTGATAAGAGAAGGTGTCATAAATTTTAAAATATTGTATAAATCTTTCAATAAGTTTTCAGAAAAATAAGAAAAGATATTTGTGCATTTGTAAATTGAAGAAATGAAGGTTTATAGTTTATGCTTACTTACCCAAGAAAAAACCCCTTGTCAATTGCCAGTCCTGCAAAAAGAATTTCTTATAATATTATACAATAGTATTTTGTATACAAAACTCTTAATTTCGCGACAAGCTATCATTATTCATTATCGACCACATATTATCGCATCATGTAGATTGTCATGTATGTAGTTGTAATTCTTAATGAGTAGCAATTGATTGTCAATTGCTTGTTGTTACATATTAGTTAGCAAGTATAGCCATAACAAACAAATGCAAATCTGCGCATCGAGTACGGAAGACAGACGAGAATTGAGGGAGAAGAGATATCGAATATATCGACATAAATAATCATGATTATTACGATGATCATTCATCAGGCACTGCTGCGTACAAGTAAGGAGGAGTTAATTCAAGTCCATTATGGATACTTTGAAGTTTTTGCCTGTTTTGTATTCCTTGCACCGATAAGTGATCATCATATTGATCATTCATGATAGAATATGGCCTGTTGATTCTATGAATATGCATGCGATACGAGTACGAATGATAATGACAGCATGCAGAGAAGGTTGAGTTGAGAGAGGAACAGACAAACAGATGCGCGACGCTGTTACGGAAGGATAAAAAAAATATGCAAGTTTTGCGAAAAGCATGCCAAACAAACCAAAGTAGAATATAAAAAAAGAAAACAGTGTACCTAAACTGATTCGATTGGCATAAAAAGTTACTATAATTTTAGCAGATTGTTGGACATATGTATACCTGCCTATTATCAATAAGAAATTATATATTATGATTATGATGATGAGGATGATGACACCCACTTCTCTTCTGTAGAAAATTAAATGTTTGCCTAATGCATTAATGCAATCAATTCTGTTTTGGGTATGTATTTCATTGTAACTCAGTAGTAAATATTTTTCCTTTAAATGAATTGATAATTTAACAAAATGTTTGTAACGTTTGAAAAAAAGGTTAGAGTGATTTATGAAATCATTCGTTTCGAATTCAGAGAGACGTCCACCAATCGTCACTAGTTAGTTAGTTGAGAAGAGAGAAATCTTTTTGCCTTTTTTTCTGAATCGGAATAGATGGTCAATGGTCATTCAAAGAGAAGTAGGAAGAGGTGTTAAATAAATTTATTGTTATTAATTTTATGAAATTATCATGTGCTGATTCCACATTCAAATTAGTAAATGAATATCTGTAAATATGCATTTATTCTGAGAGATAAAATTGTTTGTCCATATATTTTTAGTCCAGCCCACTCGAATTCAAAAGGCTTTTGAAATTTTTAGTCTTCAAAAAGGACATTGGGAGGGAGCAGATTTTTTATCAGATGAAAATGGAGGTGTGAATAAATATTATTGAATGTTTAGAAAATAGTTTTGCTTGATCGTATCTGAAATTTGCATGCGGAAATATCCGATAGGTGTAATTGATTTTGATGGATGAATTAATTGAAAAGTTAGATTTTTGATTAATTTTTTGCCATCATCAATAGTCGTAGAAGAATGGCAATATCTCTTTTGTACCTATTTAGTGTCTATAGCTGGCTATTATTCTGAAAACTTGAAAATTGATATGAATGGTCAGTTGAGAAGGCGTGGTGTGGAATCTCAAGGATACAATCAATCGTACGCGAGTTGGTAATGCAGGGAAACATAGACGATAACTTTTTCAATTTCTCATTTTTTGAACGCATTGGTCAGTGTTCATGTCCGTGTCCTTTGTATTTATCACTAAACAGAAAAGGATGGATAAGGGACGGACTTCTATATTGCCTTTATGATGGCAATAAAGGGCCAAAAATGATAATACAGTTGGTAACTCTTTTCATCGTCGTTACTATTAAAAATAGGAAGAACCTTTAAAGTAACCCTTTTCCATTATTGTTACGTAGTATGTTACCACGCTGGCCACTTCACCGTTAGCGTCGACGAATGTAGCGCGGAGTGAAAATATTAAAGGAAAACTGGTTTTTTAAAGATGACGCGTTTGAGTGAGTCAGCAGCAGACTAATGAATTACCTATATCGTACAGTAATATTAACTGATGGCACCGTTCCGTATCTTGTAATCTATACATGGGCTTGTTCTTTTGCGTCTTAAAAACAATTATTACATAAAATTCAAATTTTTACTTCATTGTGACACTATTTTTTGCTTATTTTATACATTTTGTAAGCATAAATAATCCTTGTCCTTTTATTTGTATCGGGTATATCCCCCGTTGTTATATGAAGTCATAAAAGTAACGGCTTTTGTTTGTGTTTCATTGTCTGGGTACATATGCTAGAATATCGGTTGTGATATAGGTCAGTTCTGTTTATCATTTGAACTAAAATTGAGCTCTAAACTTAATGAACAAAGTCAATATGTTGCATGCTGTTTTTCAGTTTTTACTACGGAATAAATCTTTTGTTTATCATAGCATACAAGAAGCCTTTTAGAAACCATACTAATTAATATTTGTGACAACATTCAACATTACTTAGTCATTATGCGGGCAATTTACTCCTGAAATTGCTTGAAATGTTGAAAAGTCAATGGTGGCAGTTCAAGGATAGATATAGATACATAAAAAAGAATCATAGACTGCAACATGATGTTTTAGACACAACATGATATTTTTTAGATTTTTTACCCATGCTTTGATAAAATACAAAATAAGTAGAGCAACATATCGATTATTCTTCACATTTAGTACAAAATAACATTATTAAATAATAGATACAATAAACATTAATATTATCTAGGTATAAGACATGTAATTTGTAATTTGCACTTTTTTCCCATCTGAAATATTTGCAATAAAATACAGGAAGAGTCACATGATATCTGACACATGAGTAGCAGTACGAAATAGGTAAATACATGAATATTTTACTATTCTCTTATTACATTTTTGCTTTTTAAATGCTTTATTGTTGTGTTGATGACGTTGTTACAAGTAAATCAGACCACAACAACAATAATATTGTCTCATAGAAGAACCCCTCCCATTTTTATTTGTTCACTTAATACTTTATTATTATGCATAAAATGATTCTCGCTGCTGTTCAAAGCGTTTTGCTTTGAGGTATCTGTTTACTCAAGTTGACTACAGAAATTCAGTGTGAAACTGCGAAAAATTTGTCATTGTGATTACATTATCGTCACTGCCGCAGCTATTCATTGTTAAAATGCATGTCTATGTGTGTGGCTTCACATATACCTGATATTGTTAATTCCTCCTCCCCACTTCTGAAAGCAATTGTAAAAAAGCACTTTGCGAGTCATTCATTCATACATAGGTATTAAATAGTACGGCACAAATATATATTTTTTACTGCAAGCGGATACTTAAATAGATAGAAAGAGAAGTTTTATTAGACCTTTGAGCTTTTGAGGATATTACGTCAGGGATCGAATAAAAAGAAAACCGCAGAAACGTGCCTAGTGTAAGTAGGTATAAGTTCATATTCATTTCATACCACCAAATACCTGATAACTGATATAATTTAGTGCAAGTGGCACTACATCTGTCTATCACCTATAAGCAGTCAACAGTGTGACATTATTAATATGAATAGGATATCAGCAAACGTTGATTATATAATATGTAAGCTAATAGTGGTGAATGAAAACTAACACCAGAAATTTCGACCAGTACTTGAATTAATACTCAACTTCCCAACAGCACCAGCACCCCGACCGCGTGTTATAAACAATTTATGACAACAAATTGAATTCAAATCAACTGAACTTTTAAAACGAATGTTGATAGAAAGCTGAAACCAGAAGCAAGCTTATAATTATAGTCATACAATAAGTCCAGGGAAAAATCTAGCTTACAGTTTCAGAAATTCGTTAGTACTAGTGATGGTCCAAGAATATGATAATTATGTTATCTCTCCTAATTAAACATGAGTATATTTGTGCTTGCACCTTGGTAAAATATTTTACCAAAAAACTAAATCCTCTGCCAAAAATACTTTTTCATCATTGATTATCATTTCATCATATTAGCTTACACCATGAAAATTAGTGTTAACCTCTCTTCCTCTATCACCTCATCTGTCATCTGGTACTTTGACCCTAATCTAGAAGCTTATAAAACCGAATTTTCTGGCCAGGCAGAGATATTCTGAGATTGACAGACGGAAAACATATCCAAGCCAAAATAGCTTGCATCCACAACAGTAATGAACAGAATTCATTAAACAATTGAAACCATCTATGCCTCGCGTTTTGTCAAATCTGATTATTGTACAAGCAGTGACAAATGTAATGTAGACAATATATGAACATATTATTATAGAGGTGAGGTCATTCCAAAGGAATAAGTGTGTTTATTGTCATTTCGTTTGTTTAAAAACATAAATCTATGAATTATAACATTATAGTGACAGTTTTACTCTACCTCCGGTGTGATATACGCACTAATAATATATCTCCTGTCGTGTTATACTCCACTTTACTGGCAAATACCATTATTAAATATGTCATCTATTTATTCACATAACTAGTTATCTTGCAACTGTAGGAGTGTTTTATTCCATCCGCTTTTTTATTGCTGTCATTCCATTTTATATTTCAAGTGTGAAACTCCACGTCAACTCTGGGAGGCTTGTCTTAATTACCATTCTTGGAATTTTAATGGCTCTGTGCAATTTAATATGCACTTAACAAAACTTATTATTTAACTTCCTCCATATTGATAGCAACGCACAAACACATATAATCAAATATAATGCAACATTGAATTGCATAACATATGCAAATAAAATGATATAATGCTAAAAAATTACAATATATAATAGTAATGGGACCCCAATGACCCTAATTAAAAGAGGATCACATATAATTTATTATTATGTAGCGTTTGATGA
The DNA here is from genome assembly GCA_034694325.1 of Entomobrya corticalis. NCBI lineage: Eukaryota > Metazoa > Arthropoda > Collembola > Entomobryomorpha > Entomobryidae > Entomobrya > Entomobrya corticalis. The sequence goes on from JAQFYG010001897.1 coordinate 13,541, forward strand.
TGAGTTCTCAGACCACCTACGAAGAATAACCATTTGGACACTTTCAACAGCACAGAGTCACCAACAAAGTAAAACAATAACAATAGAGGAATGGTCAGGTGTCAACTTTTGGGATGAGATGAAATAGCGTCATGAAATAGAGATACCAGAGCAAAGAGCCATTTTTTGCATAATCATCATCATTACCATGAAAAGTCCACGCCAGAAAAAAACCACACAAATCACGCTTATTGATGAGATTACATACGGCCCTCTCTTTCTAAAAGAAGAAGAGACAGGTAAATAAAAGGCAAAAAAGGGTAAAGTGTACAACTGTTAGATGATGATGAGATGAGCCTTATTTTGTTCCTTCTATTTCAAAAGCTTTCAAAGGAGAGCATCTTTGAAAAAATGAAGCTGAGCATTTTTGAGTTTTGAGTTAGCAGTTCTGACAAAAATATAAAAGCTGCCGGAAGTGGACTCTATACTTTTGTTGCATTACAGGCGTATTTTTTATCATTGACACAAACGACACAAGAGCATAAGAACTACAGAACTAGAAAATGCGCAGTACAATGAAGACTTGATGCAAGATGCAATAATACGATTTAATAATGCTATTATTGTCCGTCTGTCTGCTGACTTTGTGTGATTGACCTAATTTTAAAAAGAGGGATATATAGTGCAAGTACAAATCATACTATTAAATCTGGGAAAAGGTAATGATGATGGGATAGCGTTTCAATCTATTATCGGACACGTGCTTTTATTTCGTATTTTTTTTTAAATTTTCTGTTTTAAGAGTTGTATTTATTTTTCGGGGTTGAGGATACTGATAATTCATGTATTTTTATTGATTAAATAAGAAATTTGTGTTTTTGCTGACACAATGGTAATTTTTGGCTACCGCGTTTTTGATTGATTGATATACATTTTTATTCATTATTTTGACCATATTTTGACAATTTGCTTTATTTAAAATATATACATTTTGTATCAATTGTAAAACTGAGCCCATATCAATCTACTTATATACATACATTTAAAAGTAAAAATTTCTCCATTTTTCATTAGTGAATTGGAATTTTGCTTGAGATAGATGCCTAGTATAGTGCAATCTTCTAGGTTGAGATGAAGTTGAAATCAGATAAAACATATTTCTAGATTTCTTAATGTTATGAATTAAATGCCGTCATCATTTCAATCACCAGGAGGTGAAATAATCTTATCAAGTTCTAGTCCAAGTTGGTATACTTTTCGAATTTCGCATAAAGCGTAAACTATTTTCAGAAAAATCCCGAAATCAAGCGCAGCAACTGCTAGTAACGAGTCTGAATCCGCGTTTACATTACTTTGGACAAACTACAAAGAATACAAATTAATTATTGTAAAAATTGTCCATTTGTTAAGTAATGAAAGTAACTACTTAAAAATTAAGGTACACATTTTACATTGTAAATCATCTGAGCGCGTTTCTCGTGATAAGTAAGAAGGTCTTCATTGATATTGACAGCGGCATTTTTCAGTCCATTAATGCCGTTAACCAAAGCAGACAGCAGGCCTTTGAAGCATATCTCATCCAGGTAACGGATGTGTTCTTCCACAGTCTTTGTCTCACTTTGATCGTATATGTGGGTCATCATGGTTAGGTTACCGACCACTTCTGACTTTACCCAGCAATCAAAAAGGAAAGGCAATATTGAGTTTAAAAAGATTAAGACAAGCATTTTCTGGAAAAAAATGTAAAATTTGTAAATTGTTCTAAAGTAAATGAGCCCACCAAAATTCGAATCTGATCAAAACCAAGTATCAAAGGCATCGCTGACTTGACTCGTTGTGCTATCAAACCGCTTGGACGGATATTGACGTTTCTTGAATCTGTTGAAACGGCCTCTCCATTTTCAAGCTTTCTCTTCTTTTTCGGAGCATCGCCAGAAGTATTTGCTTCATTTTTATCGCTTCCTTCTTCTTTATTTTTGTCATCTTCATTGTCTTCTGGGTCTGTATTTGTTAATGAGCTACTATCATTTTGAGTGCTGTCAGTGTTTCTTGAGAAATTGTTGACTATATCTTGCCTGATCAATTGGAATTGTGCATTAGCATCAAACTCTGGGGATTTTAAAATTCCATCCAGTTCTTCGAATCTCTTCGCAAGTCCAGTCTGTAAGATTTCGAAGCATTGACTTTCTACTGCTAACATGAATTTTTTCAGAGCATCGTCATTGGCGCTACTACCAGCCATGCTTATTTCGTGCGTCCTTGGTTCAGACGGATCTGATGTACTGCGAAACCGGAAACAGTTACTTTGTACTTTGAACCGGTTTTGCAGTTCGCTAATAATTGACTGTACTGTAGGTTGATATTGGTTGATAGTTTGTAATTTTGATTTTCCATATTCCATGAACGCCATGACCCATTGTTTTTGTTACCATTGGTGTAGTTCATGGGAACAAAAACGAACAAGATCCTACAGTAAACACGTTTTTGCGTGTAAACAGTAAACTAGTTGTGAAAAAACAGCATTGTGCGTTGTGTTGTGTGTAAACTTTTTGCGAAAAAGTAAAAGTACAAAATACAATAGGACACTCCTGATCAAAACCTCCAAACTCAGGCATATTATCTGTAAGCTGAAACGTTATCCGCAAAAAATACTATATACGAACACAAATATGAAAACAATTTGCTTTTCAATAGTCGATATTACTGTCTTGTTATTTTTTGTAGCGACAATTGCTCGCTTCCATTCATTCCATCATCTCATTTCATTTGACTATGACATCTAAAAAGTATCTCAATTTCAATATCTCACCTTCATTTCCGCATTGCGCTTCGAGTGACTTCGATCCAATTTTTAAAGCCACAATTACCATATCGTACGTACCGCAAGCATATTACTAACCAGCAACATTCTAATATACAATACAAAGCAAGTAAATACTTCCAACCAAACCAACATTCACTTCACTTCTCAGCATAAAATGCATTGTTTTTTTGGACTTGTACAGTATCAGTGTACGCGCTTGATATAAATTCTACATTTTTGCATAAAACTATCACAATTGCATAAAGTTTCATGTACCAACCAACAGTCTAGAATAGTATACATAAAAGTATGAAGTATAAAATTTGCAATTATATTTTCAAAAGAAAAATTATGCCTACCTGTGTTAACAATTATACGACATTCACCTGTGTTCTCCATTTCACAAAAAGTGCAGCATGACAATTTGTAAATACGTTAAGCAT
>JAQFYG010001898.1:0-16763 GCA_034694325.1 Entomobrya corticalis
AAAGATGTATGACAATTGTAATAAGAAAACTTGTACAAATCATAACAATAATGGTAAATTGCCATGAAGTATAGACCGAAAGGAGAAAAATAATATATACCGAAATCAAAATAATTTATGCCCGTTTTTACCCGTTCGACATGTAGAGCATGTCGCAACACGCATGGTTAGTTGTGTATAAAACAAATTCCTTGTCTTTGTTTAGTTGCTATTTCATAAGCATTAAATGTTTAAACTAATGTAACGTTGTTAAACTTATTTTGGACTGATAAATTAACTTAAGGAGTGGGAGATAAAGAAAGACATCTTTTACAGTTGTCATGTAGCTATTTATTTTCACATCTAATGCTGATGTGTGATACCTCTTTTAAACAAACTTTCAAATAGACAAAATGGTCGTCATTAACTATCGAGTTTCACTAAGAACATTATTCAGCCTGTAAAAATCATAGGTTAGAGTTTGCTTTAAAGGTGAGTGTTGTCCGTTAGAATTAAGGTATTAATATTTTGGTTCGTACGAATACAAACACATACATTACCGACACAAAAAGGCTATTTCCTGTAACCAATGATATCAGTTGTCATTAAATATTGGACGAGAGAAGTTGGACTTATGGTTAGAGTGAAACTGATCCGTTCAAGATGCAACTACTTTTCTGGCTATCAGCTACTACAACACAACTATTTTTTCAAACATATTTTGTGTTTCCATAAGATTGTAAAAGAGTCTTTCAAATGATGTATAACATTATACAAATTGTTGGTTCATAGTTGTCTGAGGCAATGTTCAACATTGAGGTTGTATAATTAACACAAAAAACTGTGAGCAAAGTCAATTGACGATTTTAGCTATTCAAAGGGATGCCATGTACGATCTCGGCAGTCATGAAATCGTAAATATTTGTACTTATAGTGACGGAATAATGTTCTAGGCATTTGATGAACATTAAATTTTTAAAGTGAAGTAATGATACGTGGCATTAAACCTGCCTTAAAATTATGTCGCTATGAAAATGTCCGAATATTAAATTTTCAATGTTATGTCAAAAACATGTCAGCATTTTGGCTTAAAGGCCATTACCAAAACGTGTTTAATAGCATATGATAGAAAAAACCTTTTTTATTTACACCGTGCGTTTTACTTGCTAGTTGACGCTATTCTGTGCAAAGTGCGATGGTATATAAATGACGTCTTTTTTAATTTCCCACCCTTATCTAGTTTGAGAACTTGTGTGATGTACTTGTTATCGCCATTCGGTAACATGAGAGCACAAATATACGGATCCTTTGTCTTCAGGATGACCATGTTTATATGGCCGGGTCACAATTCGGAGATGGCCATCATTCGATTTTAAAATATATTATTAAAGTACATCAATCGATTATAGATAGAAAATCATTACCAATTGAGATCTTTGTCAAACATTAATTGAAATTAAATATTTGATAAAACTTTTTTTTTCAAAGATATCATCCAATATTTGAACCAAAAATCTATTCAACTAATGCAAGGAAATTTCTTCACAGACCATCGTATATTAAAAAAGACATTTTTTGTTTGTTTCGGAATTGTGTATGCTATAGGTAGCTAGCCAAAACCTCGAATATTGACCAATATTTTTCCTTGTATAGTTTGGCTTTGAATATTGGGAGCTACAGGCTTCATAACATGGTTTGGTGTGGCATGGTTTGTTATGAGTTGTTAAGCTACGTGTAATATTTCAAGCCTACTTTATAAAGTCAGAAAAATTCATAAAAGCAAACGAGTTAAACTGCTAGACCTTGACAGTCCTGTTGACTAAGATATATGGATATTATTTACATGACCATTTAGCTATACGTTGGTGTTGACGCAAGTATTTACGAGATGCACATATATGATTTAATTAAGAATGTGCCGATAAAACGTTTTAAACTTTTTACAAACATATAATGAAAAGACATGAGCTTTTTAAGAGTTGCTGGGCAAAACAAATTATTAAAAGTTGTCAGTGCCACTCGCACATGAAGTCTTGTAGTTAATAACAACTTTCTAGTTTAATTTATCTTATATTCAGGAAAACTTAAAACGGCTCGCTTTATGTGCAATCCCGAATCGAATTAATACTTAAAAAGATGTTATCCAGTCCTATATTGCTTTACGTACGGAAATATATAAGTTAGTCTACTTTTTTATAATTTCTGCAGAAAATGCTGACATACTCAATATATTGTTTCAACTACAATACGCAGTTTATATTTTAAATTTTTTTTGTAACATAGGGGCAAACACATATTTTGCAAAGACTGGCATATCAATTAAAATTGAGATATTTTAGTTGTAGAACCTTGGGAAAATTTAAATCAATTGGATTGCATTGCACACCTTTAGTTCAATTAAAAGCAACCCCAAGCTTGATGCAAAAAGAACAGTTATTGTAATCAATATCGCCAATACACTATTGTATCCCATATGGTCTTCTTTGGCAATACCTAGGTTTGAATTGAAACTTTGTACATCAGGTTTCTCAATAAGTCTACTTGCAAATTCTGCCCATTCAGTCCATTTATTCCTGAGGCCACTTTGCTGAATACGAGAATAAGTCTGCATTAACCATATTATGTTGACAGTATACATTTGGACATAAAACAAATGTGATGTCAATGGCTCTGAAATTGCAAAGCAGTCCCCATGTGTTTTATTGAGCTCATTGACTACGGCAAGCTTCATCCTCATTAGGCTATCTAAAAGATTTGTCGATAATCGAATGTACTTTTTTAGAGCATAATCTGCGTAGAAAAAATCATTTAGAATCATTTGGTTCACAAAATGAAAGCTGTGATTAAATATTTTTGACATATTTTTTACATGAAAGTCCAGATAATGTATATCACTTACACTGAGATGGGGTATCCCATAAAATTTTGTAACCTGCTTCTAGGATTTCTCTAATTGAACAAAAAGGCTTAGAAACACTTAGGCAATGTCAATTCGCATTCCAATTAAAATTTTCAATTGCTGACCATATTTTGATGGAAATGCATAAGGTATTGGCAGAAAGGATGACATATTAGTTGGGTGTTTGATGAACATGTATCTGCTGCCAAAGAGATTCAAGTTACAATCGTCGACATTAATAATGTCAAAGAGAATAATTTCATATTCCATTGGTCGACTATTAATATTTTTAAGCATCAATTGCAAGCTATTTCTAATAGCTGTAATATGACAGGGGCTGGTGTAGGTCTCTAACATGAGGCACGATGTCAGTAAAATTGTAAACACAAACTCGCTCAATTTGTACTCAAGCATGTTAAGTGATAAACATGGACATTTGATGCTACCCTTGTACAATGCGACCTATGTATTTAAAAATATCTCACAATAATTGGTAGGTTTAATGGGTAAAAATACGCTGAAAATTTGACAGATCTATTAAAATGTATTCGTAAAACAGAGAATACCAAATGCTAAGCAAATTTGATTTTTGAAGCAAATTAAAATGTTCTAACAAGCATTTGTAGAACGAAGTTTGTTTTTGAACTGGTTCAAGAACATATGTGCTCATATACTCAACCATCATGAAAAACAAAATTAATTTTATGAACACATTTTGCAGTTCTGAAAATGGGCTTTTGTATGTTTTATATGACCAGAAAACATCTACATATACCACTTTAATCTCAATGCAGAAATTTTAGTTAACAGGTGAGTGCTTTATACCTCTTGATTCATCAAAACTGCGTCGGATAAATAATTTGTTTCTAGTTTAGTTGTTTTTAACGAGCTATATACTAGTGATCTTATATATTGTATTGTGTCTAATGGACATAAAATTTAATTATGCATCACTTATTAATACTTCTAACTAAAATAAAGCATTGCTTTGAATTTTAGCACCAAATTTTCAAATGAGAATAAATGCGACTACATAAGATATAAAAACTACGGTCTCGACAGTTTTAAGTTCTGAACTCATCATATCAAGGGCATTCTTGTAAAACATTTTTTGGTTTTTGTTCCGACCTTGTCCAACATAAAAAAATCATTGTTAAACATTTTTCAGAAAACACTAGTTCTTACTTCCAAAATGGCGCTGAAATATAACGTTTTATAGCCTAAAACAATTTTTAAGCCGATGAAATATGTAAATACAATGCCATGCACAAAATGCCTATTTCATAGTAAGCTACCTAAGTACTTAGACGGATAAAACAACCATCCACGCTTGCTTTGTGGTGACCTCCAAACATACAGTCTTTCGAAGTTGAGCTTTTTCAGGAAGGTTCAGGTTTGTATCTTTTTATTTTTTATCCAAGTAATTTGCATATACAGATAAGAGATAGTTTCACTATAAACGACCTTTTTTGGATTCGTTATCTGCTCATTTGCATTTTGGATGAGAGACAGCCAGCATTGTTGAAGAAAAAAGCTACGATGAAAGTCTCTCATCGAATTATTGCAAATGAGCAGATAACGAATCTAAAAAAGATCGTTTTTACTATTTAAATATATTTCTTATCTGTATATGCAAATTAGTAATAATTAATGTAATGCAAGGCGATTTAGCTGAACACCTACGTTATTGAACTTTTGTTATTTGGTTAATCGCATTATCTGCTTTTGTACCCAAAGTATGAACTTGCTGTTTAATACATATTGCAATTGTTATTGTAAGGCCTTGTTGCAGATGTATATCCCGACAAATTTTTGATTGTAATTCTTTCTTGCATATTTGTTTGATATATTTGGCTTTTAACGTAGAACCATAATATAACTAATTGTGCTTACATCTCTATGCTCATTACTTGATGCCGATTCAAATTATGCCTCAAGATACATAACCTGTTTAGAACACTCATAATGATACATCATAACAGTTTAGTGCGGAAGTCGTTTCAATTTACCTTTATTTATCAAGGAAAATGCAAAATGCTGATGTGACTGCTGAGCAAATGGTTGTACATTAGAAGAAAATATTTGGGTATTTATAAAATTTGCTTACCGTATTTATGCTCAGTTTTCCGTTAGGAAATCTTTACAAACCTGCTTTAGCAATAACTTTAAAAATATATGTCGTACAGCATATGTCACAAAAGTATTTTTGAAGACACATATTTGAAACCCATATTTATTTGGTGTTACATTGATAACAAAACAACAAGGGAGTAAACACTGAGAATAAAAATTTCAAAAACGTTGCCCAATGCACATTGATACATCGACATACCACCTACGTGGATGCACAACTTGATCCATTTTCCATTGAAAAATGTTTATCAGCTTAGTATCCTCTCTCAACATATGCGACATCAAGCTAACTGAAGAGGAATCCCAAGAAAGAGGCAGAAACACTGTAAAACATTTAAATATTTATCGTCGTGACGTCAACCTTCTCATAAAAATGTCCCTATTGCAGCAGATCGTACAGATGTCTTATCTGGGGAAAATCACAATGTGTGTGATCACAATTAAAGGAATAGCCTTTCCAGTTCAACGACACTTGCCCCAGAACTAAAAATAGATAGTTCTGATAAAACAAAAGGAAAATGTGCATATGAAAATTTTGTGATTTGGTTTTATAGCCAACTTATCTTCTGTATAGTCCATTTATATTATCATTTTGTGTATGCTTATGTAACCTCAAACTTGAACCTTTTAGTACTAGCAATTACTTAGCAATAATATATATAATATGTTTCAAGTCAACGTTCACACGTGCAAATTTCTAAATAGGGCTCTATTACTCGTTACAGTTTATATATATATTCTCCTCGTGTTTATAATATATTTACCCTTATAGACATGTTTTTGCAAAATTGAGATGATGCAATGGATTAAATTGGCTTACACCGAAATAAAGGAAATATCTTCCTAGTTTGCCTGTAGTCGTCAATGAAGACACAAGTGTGTTAAATTGACTATTTCATATATTATACCAATCTTAGCTGTTCAACATATAGTATCTAATAAAATAGAAAAATTCAGTTTGGCTTACATAAAATACAGTTCTGTTTTATTGTATTTTGCGTTTTATTAGTACTTCTACAGCCAAAAAAAGGGGTCACAGTTAGTCATAGTCATAGCCCTTGGTATCTACAAGTATTTAGAAAGATTTTCAGTCCTTGGCTACAACAGTAAGCGACTTAGCACCAAGATATACTGAAATAGTTTTTCAGTACATTTCTGATTTTGATTTAAAAAAATTAAACTTCGATTCCTATTATTTTTATTTAAACTTGCTCTTCCAATGCAGCAGCCCAAAGAGCAGCATGGCAAATTTTATACATTCATCAAAGGCGATAAGTTCCACCATGGCATTCTTATAAATCAGTATTCTATAAAATAGCTTTACAACACAAAAATATTATTTACATCGTCGCATAAATTCTTGACATAAATACTGTAAAGTAACATTGATGTTTTAATTGGATTATGTGATAATATGAATAATCCTTGCTGGAAACATGTCTTGAGCTGATCAATAAGAAAAAGGAGCTCCTTGTTTTCAGCCGACAAGAAAATCAAACTCAACAGCATCTGTTTCAAATTCTAAATGACGGCGGATAGGACTTATGCAGACGAGCGATAATCACAGTAGCAATGGCAATAACTGTTTGATTGTCGAAGAAATTGCAAACAGATTGCAAAACAGTCTTGCAACATTGGTTCTAATTCAAAAGTAACTTGTAGAATTATTTTAGATGCTGTAAAAAAGATTTAATTTCATTTATCATTTTCATAATATTTATCGAAAACATTTTCTGGACTGATATACGCGGCAAATCGATTAAATACTTAATATTTATGTGACAGAATGTATCGAGTTCACAATGATCATGTATGTTTTTGTAATGGCGTTTATAATTTACGATTTTGACCAGTTCAAGTTGCTACGTTTTTTCTGGCCATCAGCCACTACAAGCCAACTTCTTTTTTTAAATTAAATAATATTTTGTGGATAATCAATGCAATCAACTATTATTGCTTGACCGAAGTAACGCTTCCAAAAGTTGTTGGATGTAGAATATTTAGTAATATGATGATCAAAAAGCGCTGGATAATACGGTATTTAGAGTTTTCAAAAACAAGTTGTTTATTTTTAAGAAAATTTAGATTGTGTGGATTTAAACTCTGGAAAAAGAAAATAGTCTCTCTAAAACCGATAACGTTTTATTATGGAACCGCAGAATTTGACGAAGAGACCAAAATTAACTATTATTATCAAACATTTTTGAATGCTGTTGACCTTGTATTAGCTACAAAAAATTACATCTAAATAAAGTGTAAATGGAAGTATAGAAATAAAAAAGTAATTTAATAATAATTGCAATGATACAACGTAAATAAGGAAGAGAGAGATAAATAATTTTGATAATTCGTGACATGACATCCGTAGGTTAGTTTTTTAAAATTTTAGTTAAAATATACATATCATAGAAAGCAATTAAATTTTAGACCACATGGTTATACTAAATAAAGCTTGATTGAATATTTGTAATTGAAATTCATGTTATTTTGTATCGATGCCTGCATTGGAATAACCGGCATACGGAATTATGAATGTACCAAACAAACATTATAAAAAGTATATGTCATATGTGGATCTGTTTGATCAAATTATTATACGTAATACTCAAAATGTTAGTGGAACGGGGATGTACATGGCATTTACTGAAACTGTCGTCACGTATCCAATAAAATAGTAGTAATGACCATGTAACTCCCAATGTAAGCATATTATTTTCTTGACATGACCCAGATAAACATCTCGTAATTTTGATACATGAAGTCAATGCAAACACCCTGATATGAATTTAAACATTAGCTCTCCACTGAAAGTCAAATTACCATGAGAAAATGAGGACTCGTGGAACAGTTTTTTATTACTTTTCTAATCCATCTTGGCTACTTGTTAGTTTAGACGTGCCCATAAATTGTTGGGAGATAATCACTGTATTTATATGGAGTTATCCTGTATATACAGGATCATGCAATCAAAATGATTATCAAAATCAGTTGAATGGTTTGTCTGAGCAAATCATCTAGTATAAATGGTTTGAGTTTTTATTTATTTCTCGAGGTATAAAAAGTTAAAGTCGTAGTTACATTTAAAAAGCATTCACATTGTCGTACCCAAATAACAGCAATTAAGCATATCACAATGAAACTAATGTAAACGTTTACAACAATAGACCGGAGACCCAATATTTGTAAGTTTAAAATGGACAAATATGAAGACAATTAGCAAAGTAAACTTTAAAATATTAACTTTTAATGTTAAGAAATATATTTGCTTTAAATGTTAATACTAAAACATTTGTAATATAGTTAAACTGTGTCATCCTCCCTACAACAAATAATTTACCATGGCTCAACAAAATCATTCTACAACTTTTTAAAAATCTTTTCATATTATTTTGATTTCTAATAATTCCACCCCATTTACACTTCCTCCAAGAATCAAATGTTTTAACTTGGTTTACCCATAAGAATTTACCAGCCAGTAACAGAAACATCCAAATAGATACAACGCCAATATAACCAAGCACTATAATTGCCTTAAGTATTCCATGAACTTCGTTCCAAAAACAAAGAAACAAAATATGACAAAGAACAGGTACTAAAGTACAAATCACTTGGAAAACTGATAAAAATGGAGCACAGTAGCATAAAAAGTATTTATGCAAAATCTGAAAGGCTGTAAAATAAAGACGAAGAGTTTCTTGCTTTCTTAACTTATAACTAGTTTTATATTTTATGTTTGAATTCAGCCCAAATTCCTTCAAAAACACAACAGTTAGTACGAAAAGGTACATCAAAGCCAGATTTGCTATAAGGTTTGCTGAAATAATTAAAATGAAGAGGAGGTATCCATGATAAATGGATATCAAAATTCCCACGGGAAAATAAATGTAATACTTTTCTGGAATTAGCTGCCCCATGAATACAGCCCCCTTCGGGTCATACAGACAGAACAGAAACAGAAGAAAAGTTAATGCAAAGGTTCCAGCAATTATAATGATTAGTGACGCATCCAATAATAAATTTTGAAAACATTTGTTTGAATTCCATGTTGGCATGAATTTCACTAGAAAGAAAATACATTTTTATTTTGAAAACTCACAACGTATAAAATTATGTCGACATATACAACAGTTACGCACCTTTGAAGTTTCTGGAGAACGAGTACAGCTTGTTAGCGTATAGCAGCAAATTATCAATGCAAAAATGTGTTACCACATAAACTGTAATAAATACAACGGTTATGATTGCGTAGAGGTTGTACATCATTATTTCATTAAGCTTTCCCACTTTGTGCTTTTTGAAAACTGTTTTAATCACAGCAAGCAACCAGACGGTAAGAAGAAATGCATTGCGTTTAATTTTACGTTTACATTTTGCATCTTTCGAGCAATAAAGTGAAAAAGTATTTAGATCAAATATAAGCAAAAAGGCACCATATTGATTGCCAAGATTGACAACGAATGCAGTAATTTTATAAAATCGGTTGCTGAACATTTTCTTATTTGAAATTACTTTTGCGGAACGTTTTTGCTAATAATTATAATCCGGTGCTGTATTAATAAACATATTTTCTTTTACTATTTCAACAGAAGATATTTACTTGTTACCTATAAACGCCGAATGCAACTATTTAATGTAAACCTACTAGCTACACTAAACTTAATTTACATAAACCAGTAGAACACAATCTCAAGATCCAATCTTGACAAGTGACTTATTTACTCAATCACACATTTTACAGTGAAAATCCGCAATTAAAAATATAATTAACTGACCCAAAATTTAAATCTCTTTCTACTTTTTGTAAGATAAATCTTAGGTATAACTTTGCTTATTTAGACCTGCCATTTCAAACTATTATGACGCTGAGAACGAAACTAAATGAAGGAAACTAATATTAAAACTTATGTGGATAGTCGGTCATTAGGAATTCTTTATTTTCAAATGGATGCTATAAACCAAAATACATGCTTTGTTTATTGAACTGATTGGTTGTCTAAAATATAGCCAGACAAAAATTATTAAACATGAAATGCTTGGTGTATATTATCTCACCGATCTAATTACACAAATTAATATCAAAAGAGTCTAATGTATATATTTACTTGAGCAATATTAGCAGTGTAAATGCTATGTATATTTATATATTTATTTTTAAACGGCACCTTTTGTAGTTGCAAATTGAGAGTTTCTCTTAACAAACTAAAATTATTTAAAAAGTCTTCTAAAAGTCTGTCATTATTTCCTTTTTTTAACAATAGCGATCCAATTTTATTACATACTTTTGTAATTTGGTTTCTTTAAACTATTTCTTTACTAGTTGAAGTTATCAAACTATGTGATAAACAAGTAAAATACTGCTTTTTAGTTGAAAGAGATCCACGAGAATGTATACATTATCTAAGAGAACTCACGAAAGTTTTTACTGAAATTGTCATAAAAATTTTGCAGTTACGCAAATTCGACAGAATCTATTGATAATCTGATATGTTCAATAGGCACACAAAAAGAAAACAAAAACTTATACTGCTAAAGATGAAAAAATACTGGATACATTAGCATAACAAACAATCTTGCCATATTTTTGTGATGCTTTTAATATTTTTGCTTTAATAACATACAATAGTGCTAACTTTGTAGATATTAAAAATGAGCAATTGGTTTTATCTTTAAATTGAATGTTTAATATAAAAACTATTTAGAGTAAAAATTGGCTTAAATTGGTTTAAATTATAAAAAAGTAAAGCATTATTATATTGAATTTGTTCAGTAACTTATTTTCAAAATATAATTTGTTCATAAACAAAACAAATATGTGGGTCATTAAGATTTGCTATCGTAAAATAGCTTGAACCAACGCAATTTATATTTAAAACGCATACTATATGTAATTGCTTGCTTAATGAAAACACCCGCGCGTATGCATAGCTACTCAACGTCGTATTTTCTGATATAAAAACTATCAGTCAATATCAATCTTTTAATCCTTTACAATTTTTGTTAAAATTCAATTTTTGTTAAAACAATTCAAAAATAATTATTTAAATAATCGTTTCATAGCTGAGCCAGTAATATAAAGATTATCTAATAGTTTTACTGCTAAAATGTACGGTAAAGTGCTCTTGTAAACACATCCGGCAATACGTGCTTATCACAACGCACTGAACTACTCAAAAACTCTAACATTTTAAAGATCTTAAACATCCTGAATGAGTAACCGAAACCGCAATTTACTACTTCTCGGAAAAATCATGTATACTTCTTACCGTATAACTCCCGTCAAAACAATAAGGTTGATTTGCTTATCTGTTAATTGGCTTTTTTTCTCGGATTTTTAGTATCAGTAGGTCGTTTACATGAGGCTGCATTATAAGGATTTTTATAAATACAATTTTTTCATCAAAATTTTTGATGTACCCTTACAAGAATGATTGGCTAGAAATAAAACATCTAAAGAAATCCGCATTTGAAAATTTGGAAATTTCGAAAAGAAAAGAATTTGGATAAACTACAAGAATGTCAAATTTCAAGTGAAAAACTCAGAAACTGTCCAAATGCGAGGCTGCCCAAAATATGGAAAATGAATGTTGAAGACCAGCTCCATTTGTTCTTGGTCAATTTGTTGAGTTTTTATTTTTATTAATCCTACTTAATTGATGACAAGGAACATATAAATGATGGAGGAAAAAAAATTGAGAGACTGAGGTCCCACGTGCTTCCTATAACTCATGGAGTTACTCAATAGCACATTGGTCTGTTTAGAATAAAATGGGTATATGCGTTTTGCTCTATTAAAGCAAGTATACCATGTAAGTTTAAGTTAAATTGCTACACATTTCTGTAAATATAGGATGCAAGGAAGCCCCCAACTTATCAGTCGATCTTGGGAGTTTGTTGACTGTATTGTCAGTTACTTGTTGTTTTCATGGATTATTTGGTCATACCATCTTGGGCTCTCTGCTTTTCATACAGAGTTTTTTGTACTATCATGTTAAACTTTGAGTATAGTATTTGTAGTAGTATGTTCAACAACATTGTTTTCTAAAAACTATTTAAAGCGGAGGAGGTAGAGGTGCTTTCGGCTTAATTAGCATTTAAAGCCTTAATGCTTTCTGATGACGTGTAATTCAACGGCAACTGTTTTAGAACCCCTTATATTCAGTTTGATTTGTAGAGGTAAACCGTATACCGACATATTAGAGGGAGCTGAAGCGTTTTCGAACGGACATAAATTATCAATGACGGAGAATTCAACGATAATGGTTCCTTGATCCAGTGACCCCCAGAGGTTGGACGTGCTAAAATTTAAACGTCTTATCTAAATAATTTCAAAGCTTTATACAGGCTTTTTACAAAAAAAGTTCTAAATTAATTATAACCTGGGGCAACTTTCTGAATACGTGGTTACCATCTAAATTTAAGTACAAACCTTACAAGTTAAATACATGTATACCAATGCATGTATATTACAGTTTTAGGTTTAACCAGACGAGTCTGTGTAATCTATAAAAAGTATGGCTATAAGTTAGCTAAAAGTATAAGTTTTTATATAATTTTGAAGCCAACAACAATTTTGATCAAAAGATATTGAAACAAACAAGAGCGTTTGAGTTGATTGCTCGTATATCAGTTCAATCATTCAAGAGTATCAGATTTTTCCTTTTGATAAAAATGTTATGTTATAGTTAACCCGTGACTTTAAACTACGTCCCGGGGTTCAGTTCACTACTAATTACTGCATCAAGATAGTATCATTTACTGAAACCATGCTCACATTTTGAACCTCAAGGGTTACACAAGTACGATAATCATTCACGTGGAATTCCTTTACGACAATATTTGAAGCTAAACAGCGTTTGGTTGAACAATAGACAGAGGAGCAAGTATGACAAAAATCCCGGAAACTTTACGTAAACCGTTAGTACGTGTTTTGGCGGGTAGAATAGGATCTTTAATTGGTATTGGATTTTAATGGACAATCTAGAAACAATATATGGATTAAAATAAAACCATTGAAAACACGCTCTTTTACATTTAAACTCAAGCATTTTAAAAACCCTGTAATTATAAAATCCACTTGCAAAATCCACTTATTGTAAGTGGGTCTATAACAACTCAGGTAAAACAGGCTTTCTTTGATTTAAAAGTTTAATTAATCCCTAGCGGATTTCTGGGAGTGGAAATTTACGGAACGTTAGCTAATAGATGGAATCTATAGATAATTTTTACATTCAACTGTCATCAACCCTGAACCTTCAATTAGTGGTTTGTTTTATATAAAAGTTAATTATGCCATTTCATCCATATCGGAAAACTATCTGGAAACATTGACCTAACTAACATAACTATCCCTAAAGTGCTTTTGCACAACTTATAAGTACGCTAACGTTTTCCAAAATCTTCGCCAAAAATAAGTTGAGGTGAACGTTGGTAAAATAAAATTCTGTTGCCATTTCATCATTATATTATTATTTTTAAATGGCGACTCCTTTGGTTTGGAATGCCTATAAACTTCACAAAAGTTTGTTTGGTAGTCTAATGTATTCTCACAAGATTTCAATAAACGTTAAAGAAAAGCGTTTCCAGTGCCAACCAAACAGTATAAAAATTTTACCTTTTTACTTTTCGTGGCTTTTGATGGTTTTAACGCTTTTATGTTATTTCTTGATCCTGTTAAAGTATTTGTTTTTTAATTGCACGATTTCAGCAGAACAAACAATGATAAGCCTACAAATAGCACTTATTCTGTTATCAATTTGCGTGCTAAATTTTGTCGTTCTTACAGAAGGGGATGTTTTGTTTGACCAATTTTTCACTATGCATTATACACTTGATAGCAAATTTAAAAAATTCGAAGGAAAACCCGATTGCAATCAAAAAATATCCCGAAATTCAGAGTTCCTAACAGGTAAAAATTCATGTTAATATTCACTTTCAAAATTCAAAAAATATACTAAAAACATCTTGAAATATTTTAATAAATGTTTTACGTATAGAATTCAAGAAGGTATTAAACCAGGACGATTCTGCAGATACTCTCGGCTTATTCCTGCACAACCTTGTATTTCCCCTATTTTTAACAGGAATGTTTGCATCAACATTAATAGTGGTTTTAAATTTAGATCCAATGTTCCTCGCATTTGAAAGCCTGTTTGAGACTCATGGAAACTCCACTGTTTTATTAGCTATCCGAATCTTTGTAATTCAAGTTGTTAGTATGGAAGCTGCTCGTTCTTTGGCAATACTTTTTATGTCTTTGATCTCATCTTTTTGTATTTGTTTAAATAGTATAAAACTTATTGAAGGTATGTTTCCAAGCAACAATGCATTCACATGTTACAGGAAAATCCAATGTTTGTACAAAATTGGATTTTCACCGCTTCGTAAAATTGCGGGGTTTCTAATGGCAGAGGGTTTCATAATATGTTTAATTTGTGTATGGGTTTTAATAGTTGGATGGAAAATGTTTTCATTTTCAATATATATTTTGTGGTTATTAAATGCTTTAAACACTTTTTGTACCATTCAACAAGTTTTACCTAAAGTCGCTGATTTCCAAGTATCTAGTAAGCGTATACTAGAATCTAAATGGCCAAAGAAAATCACAGAAAGCTTTGATATGAATTCGAAGGAAAGGATTTCTGTCGGAGTTTTATCGTACAAAATCTGGAAAAGAAGACTTGCTTCATTTAGACCTGTGTCAGTTTATTATGGAATCGCAGAAGTTGATAAGGAAACAAAAACCAATTTTTACAATAATATACTTGTGAATACAGTTGATATGTTTTTAACTACACAAAACATTGTATAATGTTACAAACACTTTGCAGGAAAACTTTATAGTATTCTAAAAGTAAACATATATTTAAATGAACTCAGCAAAAGTATGATCTTAGCGAAGCAATGTTACATATTGATATTGGATATGAATGCATGTGCTTTGTCAAAAATGTTTTTGATTATCTTAATATAGAGGTTAATCATTTAAAAATAAATAATAAAAATTAATAGTAAATTATATGTAATTATAAATAACGCCGATAAGCAATGACGCGTAATAAAAGCTATATAAACTCATGATGTACTTTTTATTCATACTATATTTATTGTCAAAATTCAATATCTTTCATTACATATTTATATTTATTTGTATATTCATATAAACTTAATCAGTATTTAAATATATGGTTCATCAAACTAAATCAGTTGTTTCCTTTTCTCGCATAATTCCAAGTTTTGCCTCGACAGCCTTCATTTCTCCAAGGAACACTATCACTGGGAAAAGTAGTAATACCCGTTCAACAATCAGCAAGTAGACAGGCCAGTATGGGTATTCAAATACTGTAGCTATAATTCCAAGTGTAAGCGCCAGAAAGAACTGAGAAATAGCATGAATGTTCCGCCAAGTCTTTAGCATTTTGACATTTTCGCGGATATCCTTAAAGATTCAGAAAAAACACATACCCATCCGGTAAAGAAATAAAATTTAAATAATTTACTACCTTGTCATTTGATGCTGAAGTAGTAGCTTTTTTTAGATTTTTAGATGTTGAAATATCGATCCAAGATGCAACCAAAAGGACGCTAAGAGAAAGCAAGCTGCCGGATAAATCCTTCGAATAAACTAACATTGGTACGAAATCCACAGTTAATATTTCATTATTGTTCAACATAGCTCAGTTGTTGCGGTTTTAATTTATTTTGACTTACACTGTATCTTTTTGGTACTCCATCTGGGTGGATCGCTTTTTTCGTCAAATTCTAAGGCAGTGTTGTAATTAGAGTATGCTAATGTAATCAGCCCAATCACAGTTAATAGTGAAAAGACATAACCAATGCACTAAAATATTGCATACAAACACTTAAATAAACTACTATTATAACTTTGTAGAAACAAAAATATTTGATTGCTAATTACTTACCAATGTACCGTAGGCTACGTTGTTTGCCACTTCCTGCCAGTAACTTTTTGGATTTTGTTTCTCCTGTTGATTTTTGGTGCTATTTGCAGATAAAATTTTCTTGTGGTTGGATTTTAAAACCACCGTCATGTTAATTTTTAAATTTTAAACTATGTTATTGCATTAAAATAATAGTTTTATTAAAAGTACTGAATGAATCGGAACGGCAACTGTTTGTTTGAATAAATATATGCATGCTCCGCGGGTGATATCATTACTACTGACCAGATATAATCAAAGTTGTCTGTCTCGCAAAAGTTTACGACTTAATATCTGCTAAGGCGTACAATAAAATCCAAATTATTTCTATTGTTTAACTACTAAACGCGTTGCATATCCATTCTTTAATGGGTAGTTACTTGGATTATCGTCCTGTCTGTTTTTCTGCCTGAAAAGTATAGCTGATTTAAGCCAAACTCTGACGTATAATCGTTTTTTGCATAGGCGGTTTTTTCTTTAACACGTTGATATGCATTAAAAATGTGATAAATTCCAACTTTTGCAGCTATAATAATATGACCTTAATAAAACAGAAAATGTTTCACTTTCCCAGCAGATGCTTGACAACATTTGACCCCTCGCAGCCAATGGTATAGAGCCGTGGTTTAGCTTTATGTATGTTTGAACTAGTCTGTTTCAGCTTTTGGTAGTTTCCTCTTGAGGTTTTTTAATTTATTCCTTCCATTGTTTATAGTAATCAATGTGAACAAGTATGACGTTATTAAGTGCCAGGTACTGGTACTTTATAATAATACATGGTGGGAGCAAAAATGTCTGTCTGTCCGTCTGTCTGT
>JAQFYG010001899.1:0-16761 GCA_034694325.1 Entomobrya corticalis
AATTATGCTACTTGAGCTCTGTCCGGCATCACACTTATTTACGAAGTATTATACCTGCTATTTATGCGGTATATAACGTCACCCCATCATTTTGTTTAGCAATCAATTCACTTAATTCACTAAAACCATTAATCTTTTCTGTAGGAAAGCTTTGACAAAATAGAGAACGTGTAGGATGCTATCCAATGCGTGGAGTCATATAAATCTTACCCAAATGGGTTCACGAATAATAAGCAGCAAGCTTAAAGTATAAAGTAACATAATACTTTGCAGTATATTGGAATTACTTACGAACTATTACGAAGTATTTTCTATTATTTCATCTAAAATGTGTGGAAATATGTTTCCGAGTGGCTATTCACTATATTCTCGATAATGAGCTACATTCAACATTGAATCTTGTCTTCTTTTCCATGCTGCTTGATTAAATCGTGAATTTTGCTTATTTTATGCCATCTTGACTAAATACATTAGTTTCAGAATAAGGTTACAAAATACTAAAATTACTAAAAACAGAACAGTTGCGTTACGCACAATTCAGTTTACGTATTTGACCCTTATGGACAATATGTTGTCTTTATATGTTTTGGTCTTCTTTAACTATATTTAAATGTAATTTGTAATTCGAGAACTTTTATTGCATCTTACTCTCACTTTTATGTAGCTGCTAAAAATTCCATTAGCGAGATTAATATTGTAATTATTGTCATTGCCACATTATTACCATGATCCATTATGCATTAGCTTCAAATGTTTTTGTTGATGACATTGACAATGTACTATATACTCGTTCCACAAAAGAAAATCACACTCCCTTAAATTTTAATTACTACTTTGAATACAAATTGTCGTAGTTTTGTTGAGCTGCATTATGTAGAACATCACAAAATAGATTGACAAAGCCAATTTTCATCATGAGAAATAATACATTAAACAAATATTTGGCTCCTTAAATTACAATAAAATACATCGTAAACAACTCTAGAAAGGGTATAAGTCAAGTACAACATTATTTTTTACAAAAAGAAAGCTAATTCGAAAATGGGATGCATTTATATCTCTAACCATAATAATTGGGTTGAAAACAATAAAGTTTGAAGCAATATTCTCTGTGAAACGCCTGCTTTATATGACTCGATAAAAATATATTTGTAATAATTTGTATGCTACTTATCTTCTGATATGGGTAACGTCAATAAAAGATGCACATCATATATAACATAGGTGCACATGTGAAAATACCGTACATACACTCTTTTGATCCCCCTGCGTTCCTGCATTAAAAAATACACTGCCTCTGATGTTTTTCCCATATTCAGCATAAAACTTCCCACAAGTTGCAAAATGTCATACATTTTATGCGAAATGTCTCGGAGAGAACATTTATGTCAACTGACTAAACATGAGTTATAACCTTGACCATTCATTGTACTTGAAATTATACTTCAGCTTGCACTCTGCTAAAGCACTGTCCAATATGCAATTTTAGTTTGATAATTATGAATGCTTGTTAGTTAAAAGAAAAATAGATTATGTATGATGATGATTTTAAAAATGTGATTAATACTTAGTTTAAGATAAGTATGCTTGAGTGACTTCATAATTTACACATTTTCAAAACTCTATATAGAAATGCCCCGGCATATTGTGTCTAATGTCAAAATGTAAAAGGAGAACAGACAAATGATATTTTGTTACATGAGGCATCAGGCTGAGTTCTAAAGTTTCAATATAAATGTCATCATACTGCATTTATTTTAATACTTTGCTCGTTTCAAGGTCAAAGAAGCATCAATATGCTTTCTCCTCTTCAGGAAAGGTTCAGAAAAATTTCAGCACAAAATGCGCAGACTTGTTGAGCTGTGCAAACACAAATTTAAAATTTACATGACTTTCACACAACAGAAATGCATGAAAAATTGTTACGATCATATCTTATGAAAACGTTGTCGTAACTTACGTTTTTTCCCTCGTGGAAGAACACGTTCTTTCTAATTTATTTGAAATAACAAGCTGCATATTAGAAGTTTTATCACGTTCAGCCCATATTCAAATATCTGCAGCATTCTAACTTCACACAGAAAAAAGTAGTTTTTGTAACAGATTGCCTTCCCGAATGTGTGTGTAATGTTTAAAGAATTGATGAACTTGCCTTGGATGATGTTAAGTTTGACATTGGTGGTAACGACAACTGCCATATTATTATGTATTTTGTTTGGTTATATTCAGTATAGATTTAGACACCTTTTATGTAGGAAGTTTCTTAAATTATTTGGCAAGAAACAATAACGGTAAAGTGTTTTATGAATGAGATAAAAATCATTGGACCATCCAATCAGATCAAGGTCGATATGTTGATGTACCGGAGTTATTACAAACTGTCTAGATCGTTGTGATAGAATGAGATGATTTCTCGTCAAAATGCTAATAAAAAACATAGGGAAGCTAATAAAATAGGTGATTTAGTAGTTGATGGTGTGCTGAAAATTTTCATCGTCATTAAGTAATCTTGGGCTGTCGTAATATATGACATAGAGTTATCTAACACCGTATATCAACACTTGACGTGACACTCGTGGTGACAGGAATGGGAAATGATATATATTTTTCGAAATTGTAATTTTAGTTCTCATCTTATTGCATTAGTCTCATGTTTCATTCGTCGGAAGAGGCTCTCATCCATCATTCTATATCATCGATTCAAAGTAAAATGTCATACCTTCTTTAGTTTACACAGTGAAGCCAAGTGAAAGCATTCCAACCACCCAAAGAACACTCGACTCACCTTGTATTCAGCTACACTTTTCCCTTGGGCCATGTTTGATTTTAGATGAAAATGAAACCCACTGAAACACTTTTTCTCAATAAAAATAAACATGCAAGGTAGATAAGCTGATTAAAAGCACAATTCTACAAAAAAATTGTTTTCAGAATATTTTATTTATTTGTGATACCCTTTAAATCCATCTTATATATCTTGTTTATACGTACATTACATACAAACTAATTTTACTCTTTCCTGAAGTTGCAGTTTATCATCTACTTAGCCTTGTTAGCTGTACTATATAAATTAAAGATTTAATAGGTACACAGCAGATAAAATGCAATTTTAAGGTACGGTTTTGTACATATCAATGTACAGTTAACTTTAAAACAGGGCTTTGTTCATTTTTAATTCAAAATCAGATTTCTTTTACCAAATAGACTAAAAAGTTTAATATCAACATTCTACCCTTCTTAATCAGGTAAACAAACAGACTCGTTGGTTTATAAGTATGCATTCATATATATACCTAGGTATATAATAATAATAATAATATAGTAGTGTATTTGGTTTTCAATTTGTACTACAAAAGAGAAACCTCCCTGTTTCATCCAATTGGTTCTTTTTCATTTCACAATGTTGTTCTCATTCGTCATCCTTGCTCGATTTGTACCTTTCCATTTCTGATTAATTTGATGATGTTGAGATTTTTCTTTCTCTCTCTCGACTTTCACTCCAAAAGAAAGCAATCTTTCCAGAAAAGTATGCCACAAAATATGTTACGTCGTCCGCTTGGTAAACATAAAGCATTACTGAACGTATGGTACACCACTTTTTTACACATAATTCGTTTCAACAACCAATATAGTCAATGTAACTTGACACATGATGAATTAACTACTTCAGTAATAAATTTTGTAACTAAACTATCAACAATAAATTACCATTATATGATGAATAACAATTAATGTTTTATGATACAATTATTTTGTGTTCTAAATACAACAGTCATTTTTACATGTTGTGTTTTCTTTCAAGACAAGAATGAAAAACTGTATAATATATTGTACAGAGCTTTCCCTTATACTTTTCCATTACACGTCTTATCCTTTTACGCGCTTAGTTGAATAATTATTATGAATTACAAAGGTAATCATGGAAAGTTTGACTAGAAGAATACAGGAATATTGACGTAAATAAGTTTATATATATATCAGATAATGCAAACAAGTAACAAAATGATAAAAATTATGTTCTATGTACATTCATAGAAATAAGCGATACAAAATTATAACGACATATTAAATTCGATTATATATTCAATATTTGTGTTTTTAAAACAGGAATATCAACAGGTGCACCCACATGTCAGGTTGTAAAACGCTTGGATTGAAAGTTTGAACTATTTCGTTATATCTTATTTTTTTCAGTAAAAAGTAACTATTTACTTACACGAGCTAAAAAGTATGCACAATATTTAATATTACATATATCAACATATTTCCGAGTAAAAATAGCTTATGACATAGTATGTTTTAAATATAATATAATACACACTCGTGTGCAATAGTGTGCATATCGTTTAGATCTAAAAAGAGTAAACACATGAATCGTATTACACTGTTTATGCCAAAGATTCTTAGTAATTGCGTAGTTTCAGTGATTACGATTTCTACGTAAAGTACATTTTACTATGATTTTACATGGCATTTATTACGGTTACTACCATCCGTTTGTAGTTTTTCACCAGAGGACACTGGCATCAAACGTAATTACTTGAAAAACAATTAAAGAACTTATTGTTGATACTATTACCTACTATGACATAAGTTTGTTTTCTCTTCTTTCTTCTTAAATAATTAATTCAATCACAATTTCTAAGAAGTAGGTACAATAATCGCTATAAAAAGAGTTTGTAGATATTTGATACTAATATTCTGTTTGATTTGTAAAAAGCTTATTATTATAATTTTTCACAAAATACTCAGATCGCAAGACTACTGCTTTATGCTATAAACGTTTTTACAGGAGTAACGACATTTGTGACGAGCTTGAATTCAGTTCTAGTACTCTAAAATACAGTGCTAATATAGACCCAGCCATCTAAAAGATATGCTTCGAATTCCTTTCTAAAAGAAAAGCTTCACAAATGTTAAAAATAGCATTAATCTCGAGATGGCTGTTTTTGTGTACTTTTGGGAAAATAAATAGCTTCCTAATATACACGTTTTTTATATTTAAAAAATGAGTAAAGTTCTTGTTTCTGTTATTATGTACAATACTAAAATGCAAAGTACTTACAGCTAACAAAAATATTCTTGTAAGTATACGAAATTGTACAGCGAAATATTTTTCATTATTACGAACGATTTAGTACATCAAAGATAAAGCAAACTAGATGTACTTATTTACGATAGCAAAAAAATAATAAAAAGTTACTTTAATTTTAATCTACTTGTATCAACTTTAACTACATAGTAGTATCCGTATTCAATATAAAGTCTTTACGAAAGAATGATGATAATTATGAGATTTTTTACCCGTTCTTAGACCCTACAAATTAAGAATGAGAATTAGTGCGGCAACGAAGATCGAACTTGTGACTGCTCGGTGGGATTTTCTGTCTTGATAAGAGCGACAGCGGTAGCGGCGACAAAGGCAGCGCTTGCATTAAACCTAAACGAAGGAAAAAAGATTCATGTTTTAAAACATTCTTTCCATTTTCCAACGGATACAGTTATACAAAGGAAGTAAGAGATAACTGAAAAATATCAAGGACAAGGAGAATAAACGCACAAAAAGTTTACATGAAATACAGGAAAAGTTTTACAAAACGAAAGTTGTATGATAACATTATCGTCGAAAGAAAATTAATATATCATATAACTTTTGTTCAAAAATTTGTCAAACACTCCGAGTAGTACTGCGTTGTCGATTTATAAGTTCAAAGGTGGCACCATCACCGTCATAGCAGAAGCCAAAGATATTATTTTGGATCAGCGAGCTTGTAGCAATAAATACTGATTCATTTAAAAGGCTTTCTTTCATTGAATCATACACCATTTTTAGCGTCGTTGTAAAACGAACACATAATTAAATATAAGATGGTGCTTAATTTTTAAGGAGTGATTAAAATCAAAATCGTAGGAAAATTTAAAGAGAAAGTAAGAGAACGTAGTACAGAAACGGTGAAAGCAGACATTTTGCTGAGAAAAGAAAAAAGAAAACTATGGTGCATATAGTGAAGGTACATACACGAAAGAGAGAGATGAAAGTTGGTTTTTACCGAGATTTCTTAGAAAGGTTTTTTTTGTTCGTTAAATATTTGTTGATGTGAGTTTGTGACCTACACGATATCTTCCATCATGGCCCCATTACCATTCTTATTACTACAGATGCAAACGCTACTGGTGGTAGAATTTTGCTGGGCATCAGTTCCCTGAGTTCCAGAAAGCAGCTGGTGTACCCCGCTACCACCACTTGGCATTACATTTAGATGGTGATGAGGCTGTTGCTGCAAGTTATTATGGTGATGATTGTTGTGATGATTATCCTGAGGATGATTCTCATCTAGGTTATGCTTTTTAAGTGTGCCTCCTCCTGTCCCCGTTGAGATCGTACCTCCACCATTGGAATGATGGGTGGCAAGAAGAGACCCATGCTTTCCCGACACCGTGGCCCCATTTCCTAGCCTGTTATTATTAGCAATAGAGCCATTCAAAATAGTCCCAACTGAGCTTCGTCGTCTTTCGAAACTGAGATTAGTGAGTAGTGTGCGTCTGCTAGATATCCCTCTGTAAAAACAATGTCACAAAAAGGGGAAAACTGAAATAAAAATAAGCTGAGCTAATGAAAAATAATAACGTTCTTATTTTTCTAGAAAAGCTTAAAAATAAGCAATTTTGATAGTCATTTTAATAATGATTAAGATGCCCTTCTTTTGAAATCAAGGACAATGTGTTACCCGCATTCCATGTTGCTTGCAAGATGTGTTTAAATTTTAAACACTACAGCAATCGCCAGCTTCCATTTTGCGCAAAAAAATATTAATAAGTAATAACAACTGCGCCAATCATATGTCGAAACGGGGAGACGCGAGAGCAAAAATAGTTTAAAATAATGAAAGAAATCAGATCGCCAACTTGCCATCTACTCCACTAATTAGCAATCAGTAAGCAAGACCCAGTAGTAGCAAATACTCTATAATATACTTTTCAAAAATCAAATCTAATTTAAAATCAAGCAAATATTATTAAAGATATACTTACCGACTACCGATGCTATTTCTAGCGTCACATTACCCCATGTACCATCCAGGTTTCTTTTTATAAAGGTTAGTGTATCTAGTAGTGTGCAAAATTTAAATATACTACTTTGCTAACTACAAACTACACCGTTACCATTCCCTTCAATTAAAATACAAATGTGCAGCACGTTAACCTTTGCGGTTCCGATAATACTACCATAACTATAATAGATTCTCTAAATAAACTAGTGATAATAGCGCAAAAATTTCTCCACGCAGTAAAAATGTGATCGAGGGGCAAGTTGGCATTTGCTTTCATTAAAAATAAATGATTTGAGCATAAACGCAGAATAATAGCCGTGACATGTTTTTACACCTCATTAGAATTAAAGAGTTAATATTTTTATGTGTATGCAAGAAATGTAATGCATGTATGTCATATTGTTTAGTTTTGTACGACAAATTTATATAGGTAGACGTGTTTTTTGTATGAAAGTTGCTCAATTCTTTTGTACATAAAATTGAGAAAAGAGTGTTATTGTTGAGTTAGTTTTGTAATTCGTTGATTATATACAAGCGCCCAGTCAAAATGTTAACGTGACATTTAGCGCCTATATTTTGTTAGGTATTAGTTATGTGCATCTGGATTCACTAATGACTTTCGTTAGTAGTTTTCTAAAAACCATATGTTGTTTTTACCTTTGAAGCTCCTTTCTTCTTGGCTTCCACAGATGGAAAATTCCATATATCAATGGGTTGAATAAACTGTTTGACATCCCGAAAAAGAAGATTCCTGATTGCATGTCGTCACTTAGAATTTGCTGTAAACGTTAAGAAAACGACGTCATTTAACTGTAGTCTATATTGAGAAATCTCTTTACAACACATAAATAGTTATCTATAATATATGTGTAGCCAATTAAGTATTAAACGAACCATTATGTGATTATTATGACGTTTTGCACTTCGCTGATACTTTTTACATTACTTTGCATACAACACTGAACATTGCATTAAGTTTATCATGAATGGAAACCTTTCATAAGGTCATAAATAATTTCACGTGTGTTCTGAGAAAACTCAAAGAACATGAAATGCTGAGAATGAAAAGACCCAAACTAAATGGCCGCAATATATTCGAACGAAAGGGAACCATGAATCTTTTGTTGCCAACATCGGCAAAAATTAAACGCATGTGTTGGAATTTTGGCAGGTTTGTAATAGTTTGCATTCAAAATACTTTTTTAAAGCTACGGCATGAAAATAAAAGCTGATAGCGGCTTTTCTCCAAATAAAACGTACAACAATAATCTAGTTTTCAGTGAATAAAAGACTGTTCAAAGAAATATGTCTGAGAGTCTTTATACGAACCACAAAAGAGTTAACTTCATCCTTTTTTCAAAATATTTTCGTTTTGCAGAAACCTTTTTCTCATTACAGCGAGCGTGTCACATTTCAATTAGATATATGCATTTATGACGGCTTAAAAAAGAGAAAGTTAACAACTTACGTGTCTATTTGGAATGAAGAAAAGTACAGTAATCATCATGGCATAGTACCTAAAATAAGACAAATAAAATAAAACAAAGTTATTTATTCACTCACTCGGTGGGATAATTTTTGGGAATGTTTTGGATATTGTAAAAATTACTTTTTAAGAGTAAATTTGAAAATATTTAACTTATTAAAACGATGGCTAAATAAAATTTCATTTTATATTTTTGTCTTTTGAAATCGCATTTTTACCTATTAGACCTTTTAATTTAATGTCACAAAACGTTCACAGCTGTTGGAAATTTAAACAGGCATATAAAATGTACGAGCAAATTTGCTACAATTGTAGCGACTGTGGTTGCCAGTTTACCCGAGAATACGAGTTGAAAACTCACATGAAGCTAGCAGAATCAAGAGAAATTTCCAGTGTCGATTCTAATTTTGTTATTCTGCCGACTCAAATACTAAAGTTTTGAATCACGAGTGGAGTAAGCATACAGAGCAAATCAAGGTTAGTGTTTCGGCCATTTAATGACAATTTGCAATTGTGTCCGAAATGATAAAGTGTGTAATTTCAGGATTCCACAGCAAATATAGAAAAGAGGAACTTTTTCGAAAGTAATGCAGGCCACAGTAATTATGTAGTTGATGACGACATCATGGAGGTTAATTGTAGTATCTCTGTACGCGTTTGGATGAATGGTTTACCAAAGGACAAGGTAATTTCATTCAGGTAATACAGGACAAGGCCCTACCGTTTTGATAAAGCAGACGACGACGTCCTAAACTACTTTAAGCAGGTTGGTCAAGTACTGCGTCTACCAAAAATGAAGCTGCACTCAAAGGTACTATTACGATGTGGCTACATCACTGCTGATGACATCATTAACGCAGATGAAATATCAAATGGAGAAAGGTAAACTTTTGAAAGCAGCTTTTCATTTTCTAATAATAGTTAATGATTATGATGTGACCATGATGTGTTAATGACTCTTGCCAAGTATACTAGCATCTCAATCAATTGTCGACTGGTTGGATAGAGACTTATGGTTTTCGGTTATGGATCGTATCAGACCACAGGCACTCTCACCATGACTTTTGACAGGATTATCATAGAAGATCAATCATCAGTCGGCTGTTTCTACATAGACTTTAAGCTTTCAATCGTTAATAAAACCTATGATGAATAGAAAGATTGTAAAAATTAGCTGTTGTCGACACTTTAATTTATTTTGGAATTGCTCTGGTTGCATTTAAAAGTACTGACAAAATTAAACCAGAACCTCTAGCATCAATATAAATCAATAATTATCCCAAATCTTTTTAATAAAAATACCCTGCACTATATTCATAAAGTTATCCCAACATAATTCCATAAAAATATCCAGTATTCTATCCTGAAAATTATCCCGCCGACGTGATTCCATACAAATATCCTGAATTTTTAAAATAAAACCATCTTGAATTTTATCCCTAAAAATATCCTGAATTCAATCCATACACTCATCTCCAAGTGATTCCATAACATCATCCCTATGTAATTTGAAATTATCCCGACATAGTTTCAGATTCAGAAGGGAATACAGGCGGCTGTCGGGGTCGGGGTACAATTTATAGTTCTTTGAGCAACTTTGTTCAACAGTCGATGACCTAACAAATGCTTCGTACTGGACGCTGTCAGATGCCGACAAGATGAATGAGGCCCTTTCACAGGTACAGATGGAAGGAACGACCAAATGCAACTGTAAGTTTGATGGTTCAAGCAGAGGTCTGTGGACTCACTCCAGTGCTGGGAGTCGATATTTTAAAATCCTTTAAATTTAGAGTAGACAGTGTTATCGGGGCAGCCGAATCTTTTCTTTCAAAAATAAAGCAAATTCGGCAAAAGCTTTTGGGCGTGACGCCGATGCTGGGTAGAAATTATAATAGGAAAATGTTTATGCAAGATCATGCAACAAAAGTGGTTTAATGGGCAAATGATATTCATATTGGATTACTAGCACTGTTGTCAGTAGGTAGGGATAATGGGAATTGTGCTAGAGGCAGTATTAGCCCAAGTTGTCGTATCATTTCTCAAAGTGAATATGAAATTATTAAAATTAACTAATTAAAATTGTACGTTACTAACTAATTACTTACGGTAACCAACACAAAATATACATCGAAACAATGACGACAGAAATCCTGAGGCTCTTCATTTTAGCTCTGCGAATTAGTTTCCGACGATTCGGGTCGATCAGTGTTCTAAAGGATCCTGAATGGTCCATGATTTCCTCATTACCTGTAAAAACAATGTTGAATCGTTAAAATAAATGATGAATTTCTTTTATGTATACATATATTGTATATACTACATTGCTACGATAATAAATATGTAAACATATGAACCTATGATCCGAAAGACACCATTGAGGTCGAATAATATACATTTGAATTTATATTACATATTATTTTATCATTATTCAGTATTGTATTTGATGCAAGTAAGTAAGACCATTGTCGTTAAATTCCCCGTCATCTATAACTCCCAAATCATAAGTTTCAAAATTTTGAACTCCAGAGGTCTAGTGTGAGATGACGGGGTATGAAACCATTTTCATTGAATTCCCCGTAATCGACAATCCCCACGGTCTAAGTTTCAGCTCTCTAGCTCCAATTTCTATGTTTGACCCCTTGATGCAGGGGTCAAATGAGGTCATAGGGTCGCAAAACCATTTTAATTAGATTTCTGGTAGTCGAAAACCCCTCAAGTTGCAAGTTTCAGCTAGCTAGCACACGTCCTTACATAGTTGACCTCTTGGGGGCAACAGAGGTCATGGGTCGATTTTGCCCAAAATCAATAGGGATCGTCCTTGGTGTGGTGCCCAAAGAGTATGTCCAATTTTGAGTTGAATCGGATGAAGCTTTTGGACGCTAGAGCGCGAACAGAGTACAGATAACAGACGGACAGTTTACTGGCAACCCAAAAAAATATTTCTGTATTCCCAGTATATACCAAATCCTTTGATCTACAATAACTTAGCTGTAACACGTATGACAAACAAACCGATTAATTTAAACAATATCAGGCAGCAGAGTTATCTAGGGCTACATACTGTTTTAGATTTTAAACCTGTAAGTCACAGAATTCATCGTACATGAAAGGAAAGCATGCATTTATGCTGTAATCTCTTACTAACAATAAGCCTATCCAATTTGCACCAACCAGTGAACTCGTTAATTTGACGAAGCTTCAATTTGGCTAGTTTTCTGCTGGACTGATTCCGCTTTAATAATGTGTTCGATTGGGAGAAAGGGGAGGAGGCATATCGACATATGTCTAGTCTAGTCTAAGGACAACCATTTGCTGCATATCGGTTCTCATTAATAGATAAGCTGTTGTCACCTACAAGTAGTACTTTAGTAGTACTTTAAGCCACAAGATATTATAAGCTACACACTTTAGTCTAACGGATTCTTAAACTTGACATTACCATTATTATGAAAACTTAAGTTTTGCATAGGCACATCATTATGCGATCTTGCCACAAGACAAGTGTGAGTTTGAAAAGAAAGTTAGGTGTCAGGCACGTTCTAAGGGAAATGTCACTAATTATCAAAATTCACTCTTGTGGAAATTCAAGAAGCCACAGTTTGGCTCTTGATACAGCATAACGATTTTCTTTAGTAATGAAGAACTCTGAACTAAAGAAGGTTAGACAACTCTGAAGCATTGGCTCATTTTTCATTAAAATGAGAAGGACTGACATACTAAAGGAAAGGAAAAATTTATAGTCAAAAATAAAAGAGAGACAGAATATATATAAGGCCAAACTTTCCAAACAAAAGAATTCAGTGCTAATTTTATTTTTAATGAATTTTGTAACCATTTTATATTAAATAGAGTAACCAGAATTTCAATTTTCAATTCAGCTTCTTCGTATTTCAAACTTTAATTTACTCATTTTGAGACAAAGGAAATGATCTAAAAGATATTCTTTCGACGTTTTTCATTATAACATCGAAATTGAATTGAATTGTGCTCTCAAGGGAAAGTGAATCTTATCAGCATTCTGCAAAGCGTTCAATGTTATACATTGCTAAATGTATTGATGCTTCAAAACTCATTTTAAAAATCTAAGACATTTGAATTTTTAAAAGGAAATTAAAAAACACAAGGTTATCATATATACATACGTATTACACCAGCTAGCTACTTTACTAATTAACTTTAATATTTACATTTTCATCAGAATTTGAAGTTACATATTAAATAACTACCTAAGATTTTCATAGAATAGTTGTTGATGGAATAAGTCATCTTTTCAAAAGCTAAAACTTACGTTGAAGAGTGCACACTGTAAGAAGATAAGTAGTTGCAAGAATCACAAGTGGAATGATGAACATAAACAAAATGGTGAAAGTGGCATATAAGTGCTCCTGCCACTCTGCGGTATAAGTTCCATACGTCACACACTGATAGAATTCTTCCACAAACGGGCCCACGTCCACATGAAATACGACAATCTGAAATATAAAAAGATTTATTTAAAACTATTACATTTGGTTTAAAATTTTCCGTCATTTTAACTGTCTGACTTGCATTAATTGTTGTTTTTGATGCGATTTAGCATAAATTATGACAGAATATAAAACTGTTTTTCGTTTGTACTATAAATAATGCAAGAAACCGAGATAAGGTCATGGTTCAGTGCTGATAGTGCTTTAGACCAATTCAGTTTGTTACTGAATTATTTAGCCTAACATATATACACATATATTTTATGCACATTATTGCATATTACACGCAGTATAAATGAGGAAAGCGTTTGCTTACAAGATGATTTATTGCGCATAAAATAACTAGCTTCGTTTACTGTCTCTAGCAGTTGCCACATTATTCTCATCTCACACTTATTCATCATATTCTCCGACTCCACTAACTATTCTACATTAGCATTTAACAATCTCATGTTCCGGCACGCGTCCTGTCAACATAAACAAATATATGCATTCCCAGCCGTTGCATACAAAGTTTTACTTTTCGGATTTTCACATCCATTTATTATAGACTCAAGAAAGGAATCAACTTGGGAGGCCAACATTTGTATGTGTAACCTCATGTTTCACGTCAAAATTACTATCACTTCTTGTTGGAACTTCTTTTTATCTACTCTAAACAGCCGCTGAGTATTCTCTTTCAGAGTAGATAACTTTTTTTTGCTTCGTTCTCATTTTTGATCTTTTCTATTTTATTTTTATAACTTTTGAAAAGCGTGGTGTAGGTTAAAATCTTTTGCGCATACTGCAAGTGTTTTATGAAGTCAAGTAAATTTCCAATACTGTTGAGCTATAAAGTTGGTCAAAGGTCTCACGTTGACCCATACAATGGCTGCAGCAATTTACTTACTCTTTACACCTAAGCGTCCTTATACACGTATGCTCACTTTTAAAAGTTTTTTACCAAATCTTTTTCTTTTCCGAAAGAGTTTTAATATAGTTATAGTTTTTCGTGATACCATTCTTGGCTCGAATTTCTTTGACAAAGTTATATAGTACTATATATCTACCATATAACATGTTTTTGTATAAAACTTTGATTATTCACACCTATTAAGTAGTTATACTACGAAAAAGCGTGTGCTCAAGAAACACTTCTATAAAAACTAAGGCTTAGGACTTATAGTGCTATTTCTGAGCTAAAAGTAGATGATGAGAGCCAGTGTACAGACGTGACATTTTTACGTGACCATACTACTCCCAGCCATGACAAGTCAGCCATTTGTGCCATAAAAATCCCATCAACATATGGAGTTGATGGAGTTTGTTTTCCAAGTACTTAAAAGACGTATAAGAAATAAAATGCATTATTGTTACATGTTTTCATCTACTATTTGGCAGGAACACATTCAAAAATATATCCAAGTTACTATAAACAAGACAAGCTGGAAGAAACCACTTTGCCACTCTGGCTACATTTTGCAAATATGAGGTGCGCATTTTTTCATGCATATTTTAATGATGATGTTGGCAATTTTACTCGTTACTTCTTCATTCGTCGCTGCCTTGAGTGCCTTCTTAATGCAGTGGTGTCAGTTTTTCGGAGATGATGGTATGTTGTATCTGCGTGATTTTATACGAAACGTTGACGTGATAGATGTAGACTACAGCATAGGTACGTATAGTAAACTACTTTCACACGTACTTAGTTCAGTATGTCTTTGCACTGATACATATGTCTGGAAACTGGGATAACGTATTGTATATGCCAAAATAGAAATTGGAATGACGTGATTTAAATATGATGCTGATGGAACAAAAATGTTTTGCGGAAAATTTCTTTTCTCAAACGAACAGCCCAATCCCGACCAAAGTTAACGCAACATTGGTTGAGCGATTCATTGAATCTCATTGTTTAGCACCATAGGACGTTAACAAAATGCAGAAAATAAGAACATACATACATATAGTCAACTACTAGTGAATATTGTTGCGACTTTTTACTTTTGAGTATACTTACCTGTAGTTAAACTTTTAAAATACATTATACAATTTACTTGTAAATGCTGGTAATTTTACATATAGAAAAATAGTTTTATACCGAACACAATATGTTTAGGATAAACAAGACTAGGTATATTCACCTATATACACATGTTTAAATGACAATACTATGTGCGGGCCCCACTTGTAATATGTAATTCAAAAATGACATATATTGTAAGCTTAGTTTTGGCACTTAATTTGGCAATAACCAATGATATTTTATGTGTCATGATATCAAGAATAGAGCTGCTTTAATGTCCCATTCTCTGCACTCATGCCGCGCTATGATTCGCAGAAATTTTTACCCTAGTACGTTGAGTGAAAGTTTTGCCATTCGTTATCATTATGGCATTTTAGTTTAAACTGTCTGTAAGGAATACCTATGCTTGTGTATCTTAGTTGGAAAGACAAAGACTATAGGAGT
The DNA here is from genome assembly GCA_034694325.1 of Entomobrya corticalis. Taxonomy (NCBI): domain Eukaryota; kingdom Metazoa; phylum Arthropoda; class Collembola; order Entomobryomorpha; family Entomobryidae; genus Entomobrya; species Entomobrya corticalis. The sequence goes on from JAQFYG010001899.1 coordinate 15,454, forward strand.
GAAGATAAGTAAATACAACCATAACATATCATAGAAACTTTTGCTGATCGATCCAATTTTTGACGCCACCAAACTAGCTATGCGTTGTCCTACCGAATCCTAGTTCAGATATAATTCTTGACTTATCTTTAGAATCTTACATTTGATTGGTCTAGATTAATCTATAAGCGCAGAATTTTAAAATATTAAATTGAAAAATATGAGGTGCTTAACCGTCCAGTTGAGCACGTCGGTATGCTTATATTGTTGGAGTCAAGGTTGGGGCATTCTGATATACAATTCTAAATAAAACATAAATTCACGCTTGTATTTATATTTCCAACTTTCTCCCATGTAGTATCCTCAGCCAAATGACAGAACAAAGTATAGACCAACTAATTATATGACTTGAATTCCTAAACTACGTTTTTTTGAACCTGGGTGCACAGTTCTTATGTTTTTCAACTAAAACCACATCAAACACTACATTAGTTAGCGTTCAAATACAACATATAAGTCAATTAATCTATGTAGCAAAAGACAATAATGGCCTGTCATGTTCGGAATTCCTACTTTTTCTCCAGTAAAATATGTCTTTCAAGTTGTTTAAACGAATTCTGACTGGAAACAGAAAAAGCACAACAATACAATCTGTAAGTGTGCCGTCGCCGTCATTTACGAATATAAAAGTTTTCATTGGAGCGAACATTTTGACTTTGAGTTCGTTTTGTAACTGTTTTGAAAAATAATAGAAAAAGAACAAGAAATAATGCGTTTTCATTTCAAGGACTCCAATATACCTCAGTAAGCACGTCGCATTTGCCTGTCTTTTTGACAGTCGATAAATAAGGGGAGGGGTGAAGTAACAGAAACAAAAGCACATGTGACGACATCATAAGACTTTTCTCCTGTCCTTGTCACAAGAAGAATTACGTTATAGAAAAGCTGATAAATTTTCTTTAGTGATTTTCTTCATATTTTCAATACAACAGCACAATGTGTGAATAATTATTCTGGCTCAAATGGTAAACTTTCTTTTCGTTAGCCTTTTCGTAAAACATTTCTTTTTTATTGTTTGAAACCCAAAGAAATAGGAAAGTTATCATATCATATCACTTACATATTTATTTGTAGAATATCAGCTTTTGTACAGTGTTACCTTAATTTTACAAAAAATAGTCTTTGATAAAAGTGTTTTGATGACAAATAAAGTAATCAAAAGACAAGAAATTTTGCTTTTAGCATAATTTAATTTAAGACTCCATAGTATCAACAATGTACAAGCTCCTGACTACCAGTTTAAAAATTTAAATTTTACACACAAAGCCG